>VXBA01002417.1:1632717-1650217 GCA_013399895.1 Serilophus lunatus | reverse complement strand
ACACGAAACGGAACCAGATGGAGAGTATGGGAAAGACCAAAGATGTGCTGGCAGGCAGGGTGGAAACAAGCAGACTGGATGGAGTAACAGTGAAAAAACTGGAAGAAGTACAGTCAAGGTTCTGAGGAAAGTCTGAGTGTTTCACAGCTCAGGGATGGAGGTGAAAGGGAGATGAAGAGATTTGGGATGGCCAGAGGATGGCAGGTTGTTTGGGACACATTAGGGTAAGGACAGAGAGATGCTGGTTTTCAGTACAGGGCTCAGATCTCTGTCAGCCTCTCCAACATGCACATTGCTCCCTGCTACCATTATCTAGCCAAAATTTGATGGACCATAACACCACACTGGAAATGCAGCTCATTCCCTAGGACAGAGAAAGACCAATGACAGAAAACTGTCTGAAATATCTAATTGAAAATGATGCTCGTACTACTCGCATGACGATCAAAGATGAAGCAGACACAACAACTCTACTCACAAGGAAAAAATTCTGGTTATCACTGGGATACTGCCAGGCTTCACTTCTCACTAATCCCAAACAGGAGCCAGTCATGGAGCTATTCACTCCCTCCCCCAGGGGAGGAACTGCCCCCTCCAAAGCACACTTGTCTGAAGCATTAAGTCGTATCACTTGAATCCTGTAGAGCCTAAACCAAAGTTTCAGCACTACTGAAAAGTAGAGATTTCTTAATTTCCTACTCAGTATTTGCTGTGTACTTCAAACCAGCAAGCTACTGAAAAATGGCTGCTTCAAATAAGTGAATGAATGCTGAATTGCGAAACATGTCACCCGCTTTTTCTGTTACCAACAACTGTAAATGTGACATTTATAATACTGAGAGAATTTGGTCCCATAATTGGAGGGAGAAGGGATGCAGTGCCAACAATTCATTAAACAAAAAAACCCTGCAAAAAAGCCTCCTAAATAACTTTGCAATAAAGTATGTGCAACAGGTTTTATTGGTGCTTGTTAGCAATGACCTGCATATGTCATTTGTACGAATATGGCCCTATTAGATGCACGGTGATGAGGCACATTTCACCACATTGCCCCTTCTATAGACTCTATTTATACATGAGGATGAATGAATTGACAAGACAAGAGGTGCGGCATATAGATTTGATATACTGGCATAAATTTAGGATGATCTACATTATTCATAAGTACTGAAGCCACAAATGAGATATGTAACAACATCCAAAATGAGTGTCAATAGAATCTGTTCCTACAGCGCACCATCGTATATTCCTATCTGTCACATATTCCTTAGAAATTTCTCCTTCTAAGAAATCTGGTGTGCTCAGTCTGGAAAGCAACATTGCCTTGGGATCTGTGATAAGACCTGACTGGAAGAACAGGCTTTCAGAAAACTGTCTAAAAAGGAAGTGGACAGAAAACACGAAGAATTTCCTGCTACCGAATTATTACCTCTTTTTCCAATCCAGCTGTGCCACAGTTGGAGACCCAAAAGTTATTTGGATCAGATCAATTTCTTGGCGTCTTAAAAACAGCAAAATCAAAACTAAACCAATTGAAATATCGCCAGTCCAGCAGGCAACAGATATGACAGACCTGACAAATAAACTAATCCCCAGTCTATTTTTACAGAATAAGGGGGAGAGATGGAAGTCTACACTTTGGAAAACACATATGAGGTAAAACATTGGATATTTTGACACTCACTTGTCATTGACGCACATTCTTAAATAATTTAATTTATTACAAGTGCACCTAGTACTGGATTTGATTATTCCCTTTATTGCCTCAGTATCTCAGGCACAAAGCTGTGTGTGCCTGAATAAAATCTATTTATTTTCCAGAGAGGTGAAACTGTCCACGGAGTGGTGGTTCTCAGAAGCCAAGAAATGGAAGGAGTGTGCGAAAGAGTGGTATAAAAATATTAAAGATTAATGACCACTTTCATGCCAGATACAAACCAGAAGCTCTCCACAGCAATCCTTAACCTTGCGTTTGAAAGGGAACTAAGTGTTTTCACCTGCTAAAATCTCAGTCTGGATTTCAGATGAGTGACCTTGATCTGAAAGATTTTGTTTCCTATCTGAGCCATCCAATCACTCACAGCCATCTCTCTATTTAAATAAATATAGAAGTGTTACTGAACCACAAGTCATAAATAAGGTTTTGCTCTGCCAAATAAAATAAAAAATGCTTACTGTGATTAATAATTTCAATTTTACAACGTATCAGTATTATCTAGTTTTACAACTAGGAAGATTTTAAACACAATCTTTCCACTAAGGTAAGAAAACACATACATTAAAACTACTATTGGCAGCATCTATTTTATGGTAGCTTTACAATAAAGGAAAAAAATGGAAAAGTACCTGGAATTTCACTGAAAGTCTCTCCAAGGACGGACACATGGAAAGGCAGATCTTTCTCTTTCAGCTTCATCAGGACTTGAAAGAAAGTTTGAGGATCTTTGTCATGCTCCCTTGAAATAAACAGTATCTTAGTATCATTTACCTGCAGAATTGGTTTTGTTTTGTTTATCAGAACAGCATTTCTCTTAAATTGTACTTTTGGGGACTAAAAGTTCTCAGCATAATTTCCCTCTTTTCTTCACTTACACTGCACAGTTGAACACCTGATCACAACTCAGTTTCATCAGATTATTTTCTCTATTCCCTGTCTTAAATTGATTCCTTCACTTTTCAAATTACCAACTTTGAAAATGAGAAGGGCTGAGTAACAGCCCACATAACTGAAGGCAAAAGCACTTTAAAAAATTGGGTAGGAAGAAAATAAATGGGTGTTTTTGCGTGTCAAAAATATGTATATAAGACTTCCATTAGAGTTCGCTCCTTTTTTCAGGAGGAACAGGTTAACCAAAAACTTTTCCTAAACCCACAGGATTTCTCCAACTGGAATTTTAGGAATCCATGCTATACTCATGAAAAGCTTCTGATCCATTCAGTGCTTTAGGCAAAGAAAGGAATAAACTACTACAAGACATTTTCTACCTTCAGATCTTTAAGGAGATAATTAGAAATTAAAAGAGAATATAAGAAACTTGTACTTATTTATAATTTCAGCTGAAGATAATATTAAAGGTTGAGATGCGTATGACACCCAATGACATGAAACACAAGTTAGGTTATCTAAAAACAAATTAACTACCCAATTTTCTAATCTATCTCCCTTACTAGCAACAAAATGAAAGGTTCAAAAGGTATCACAAATTCTCTAAATTTCCAAATTCTATAAGTTATATTAAAAATTAAATAATTTCCCCACTCTAAGGTGAATATTGCATCTTGAATTTAATTACTCTGCTTTAAATTATTGCATTTCAGACAGATGTTCACCATACGCCTTTAAAATATTTTGGTTTTATTTATTATTTAGAAAATTCCACTGTTTTCCTTCCTGTATTAAGGGAAAATCTATAGCTCAGCTGTTCTGGTATCTTTCTTCACAGAGTAATTTTGTAGAATGAATCTGTAGGTCTGTCACTCTGCTATATGAAAGATTAATAATTACATCATTCAGGAAATCTGAAGCCAAATGACATCTGCAGTTCTACACGTGTTAATTTCTCATTCAGTCAATATTTTTGGTTTAAGGAATTAAAATAAATTAACCTTATAATTAATGTGACTTCCTCAGGCTGAGAAACCTTCAGGAATTGTGGAGTTTTCAGAATTAGTCTCATTTTCTTAAAGCCAGACAATAATCAGTTTAATAAGTCCTCCATCCCCCAGATTTGTTTTGTTCCCAATAATAAGGAGGAATGCAACTGCATAAGCTTCATAATTTGTTTCACATCTGTGAACCAGGAGTTTTCACGGCGGTTCCAGTAACCAAAGTGGATACGAGCACTGGCTTGGAGAGTGGATTTCTCCCAGTTGCAAAGATCCCAGATCTTTGCCTATTACTTTGCTGCATCCTCACACTTAAAACAGCCACCTGTTTCTGGTAAGTAACTTATGTGCAGAAAGATGTTGCCAGTATTTAGTTCCCTCCAAATGCCCAGCTCATGGGACGTGGTATCGCAATACAGGATTCGGTTTTGGCTGGAAAGGAACATCTCTACTGTAAATGCCTGCAAGGAAAATAGCTTTGATGCTGGGAGTCAGCATAATTCATCACAAAGTTTCCCCTTAGTCTCAATTTCCCCCAGACAGGCTTTGTGGGTGCTTTATAAGTGATGCTGTGAGCCCACCCTGTATCCACTCATCCCGATGGACCGACGCACTCCCGAGCCGGCAGACTCGACAGCCACAATGCTGACAGGGATCTTTCCAAGCTCTTCACAGCCCTGCTATCAGCTTCACAGTCACAAAAAGTCCTTCCAGCAAAGGATATGCTTTCCCTCTCGCTTTCCAGAAGAGACCAGGGGTCCCAGAGGCAGCCAAAAGTGGAGGATGCTGTTGGAGCCACATTGTCAAGGAGCTGGCAGGAGAACACGGAGCCTTACAGCTCGGCGAAGCCACATAAGCTGCACATATTTAGGAAAACTGATAGGAATTGGAAGTTGCAGCTTTGTTTAATAGGTGGGGAAGAACAGAAGGAAAATTTGGCACCCATAAGGAATGCTGAAAGGGGAAACGTTTCCTCTGCAGTGGAGTCTCTCTTATGGGTTTTCTGCTGTAGGTGAACCTCCTTCCATACCCCTGCATAAAATATTTCACTTTCAGGTGATACAGATTTTAATGATACATTTTGTGAATCTTATAGCTTTTCTATTTGGGACCTCATCTGATTTGATTTATTGAATTCTGTGGGTTCTTCACACTACAACCTGTTTATTTTCAGTTAAGCTCTCTAGAAAGCTTCTAGTCCCTGCACCTACGACTGAAGTGTATTACTACTCTTGTAGGTTAGCAAAAGTATAGGTGCTCCTGGTAGAAGGCGATAGATAGTACAAGACCACCCCTTTGCTGCACCAAAAAGAAGAGAGCTCTGTTTCTTGGCTGACATGGAAAAAATCATATACCATCCAGTCTGCCTTACTCAGCAACAACTGCTAAACACACCAGATTGCCATAGCAGCGATCGTGGAAAAAGATGAACACAATATGGAATGTCTGTTCTGTAAAGATCTGCTCAAAATGATGTGCACTTTTGGCTGCATCTGTTGCATTTTTGAGCTTTATTAAACAGTATTAATTATATATACTCCATTTCCTGAAGAAGAACTGCAAAACAATATAAAAGCCTGATATTAAAATGCAAACTTTTCTTTTAAGATATTATGTTTAGGGGAAAATCAAGCTAATGTGACTCCAGGGTCTGGCTTTGTTGTTTAGTTGAGGTATTTGAAATGCTTTTGTATTTTCACTTGATTTGATATACATCTGGTAAAAGAAAAATAAGAACTGGGCACGGTATGAAGATGCTCTAAATTTCATTGAAAGAACATGAAAACATCAAAATGACCAAACTACAGCTGTAAGTGCCCCAAAACAGACACAGACACCATACCTATACTCAGACTTTAGAGTCCTGCCTTGGAGACATTCAATTTACACATTCAGATACTACCCAACTATGTTTCTCACCCAAGATTTTTTACTTTTGAGTCTAACCCACATTTTAAGAGAGACATTTGAAGTTTCTGTTAAGAACTAGCTGAGGTTTTAGTAATCTGGGCAGGGGGATACGGCCATGGGTCCAGCTTGATTTAGTGTCTTTCCTTTGTAATTTGAAATAAAACTTTGAAGAGTGTCTTTGAATGGGGAATGGGAAGGTGGTGGGAGCAGCAGCACCACTACTGAGCCTCCATTATCTCTGTCTTAGATTTTCTGTTCATAAAAGGGGTGTGACAATATTATTTCTTCACCACAGAAGGATGCTGTCAGGATTAATTGATGACTTGACATCCCTCTTTTTAGCCTAAAGTGATTTAAAAAAGCAACCTCATAGCACTACGATGAATCTCCTCTATACAATCAATGGCAATAGGCTCCAAAACACCCTTCTGCTCTTCAGGGATTTTGAGAATTCAGTCTGAGCCTTAAAGCCTTATCCATTGCTGCGAGTGGAAGGAGAGTGCATGGAAACCAGCTAAGCTGGAGTTATTCCCTGGGGATGTAAGATACCTAGTGATGGGGAAAAACACAAAANAAAAAAAGAAAGAAGAAAAAAAGAAAAAGCAGAATTTGGCCCTTTACATTACTCAATGCATATTCATCTTCTGAATTTGGATCTCAGTAAGAGATCCATATGGTCTTCTCTGACTTGTGTTTAATTTTTTAGATATATGTAAACTTACCCTACATGGTGCTAATCATACTTATTTAGGATTTGGAAGAAGGCACATCTAGCAGTGCAATTAGGAAGTTGAAAAGTTGTGAAAAAGAGGCAAGACTTGCTTAAAGAGTAAAATAAATGCAGTCATTAGAAAAAAAAATACAACCTGGGGTTAATGCTTTTAATCAATAATATAAAAGAGCAAAATCAGGGGAGAAAGTCATAATACTTGAGAAAATGATATGTACTACATATACTATGTAATGCTTGTGAAAGCAGCAGCCTTTTTGTGATATCTCTTGGAATCATGGAATCATTTAGGTTGGGAAAGACCTTTAAGACCATTGAGTCCAACCATTAAGGTGCTACATATTCTGAAAGGGTTACAAATAAGCTCAGCTAAAAGCAATATTAAAAGGGTTGATTTTAATCTTCTTAGGACATTTAGCATGGGAGATTTTCAGCGGGAGAGAATCCCAAATTGTGAGGGCATGCAGTAATGTTTCGCTTTGTACAGAGCCTTAAATCCAAACAGTTCACATTGAGTGCATCTCCTTCTGCCTCCCTATTGCACAAAACCACACGAATGTCAGATGGACAAAGGTGGAAAATGGCACAAAATCTTTGGAAAAGGAAGAAGCACTTTAATTTTTTATTTTTTTTTAATTTTTTAGATATACAACAGGAGCTAAAAGGTGGATTTCTGCCTGCCTACAATGACTGCTAGAAAATAGGTGGCAAAATAGGTCACAGAAGTATCACTCACTATTGATGAGATTGGGCAGCAGTTGTGGAGATCAAAGACTGGTCACTCAAGTGACATCCAGGGAGAAGAGAAGGGGACAGGGAATATCCCTGTCTGCAGTGGAGCCCAGAGAAGGTGTGAGAGGCAGGAATGGGGCTGAGGAAGTCCATGAGCACAGATTCATTGATTAAAAATGAAGGGTTTCTCAGACAAAGACCCTGACATTAATGAGAGTGGTCATTTAGTTCTGGGAAAGTGAAATAGTGAGGTGTGAGTTTTGCAGCAAACAGGGCAGAGGAGATGGGCAAACCAATGTAAAGGAGAGGAGAACCAGAAGAGGAAAAAAAAATCATAAAAATCAATATATATTCCTGGTGAAAATGAAAAAATTAAGGCATATCCAAACCCAGGGAGGAAAATGATGAATATAAACAGAAGAGAAAAAGGAAAAGGCATAGGATTGAGAAAATGAAAGAATACAGAAAAAGCAGATTTTGAGATACAGAGAAGCAGTAGAAAGCATTTGAGAGTGCTACCAGATGTAGAGAAAAAGTCAGAAAAAAGCCAGTGAATATATAAAATAAGAAGCAAAAACAGCCCCAAAACCACTCTTTGCAGGGTAGTTTTGGTAACAGCAGGAATTTGAGGTTCTTTCCTGTTTGGACTGACACAGTATGGCCATAGGGAGGATGATCAGGAGGCCACAGGCTGACAATTCTCCTGTACCCTCTATCTGTCCAAGGCATTCTCAAGAAACCAACAGCAGCACATCAACATATGGGGGCAATCTTTGCATGACACCCTACAGAACTAGAAACAAGGCTCCACTTCATGCCAAACCCAACCTAAAGAACAGTACCAGGGATTTCTTCACTGCATTATACTACATACTGAATTACACTTTGACATTTCATGTTGAATCTTGTACTCAGAAAAACTAGAATATAGGTTTATTACAATCCAATAATGCTAGAAAGTAGCAGTGTAGTCACAAAAAATAAATGTGGCCCTTCAAAACAGAGAATTGCAGAATTCTGATATTTTCCTGACACTGATTTCCCATGAGAGACCTCTGCCCAGGTTTCTCCATCTACAAGACATGGTCTGAAGAGGAGCTGTCATTTACAGAAATATGGTGAGAATCAGAGTCAGTAAACACTTTTGTAGAATAGTATTAAAGTAAGAAGACTCATGTTACAAGCCTATTCAATACATCAAATGACATATATTCTAGCAATTATCTTCACAGAAGCCTTTTATAAATCAAATGATTTTAATACACATTTTCTATGTGAAGACTTGGGTAGGGGGGAAAAGAGACCAAAAAAAATTAAAATTCTAATACCAAATTTCTGGCAACGATGCTCATGACAACTGCAAAAGTGGAAATATTACTTCCTGGAAAGAGCTATTAGAAAGGAAACAGGGGCAAAAGAAATAACTATGAAAATGCAAACATGAAGAAGTTAATTGCTTTCCATTTATTCAATTTATCACAGTATTTTTCCCTCTTTTTACAACTGCAAGATGAGGTAGAGGCAGACTGTAAACATGTAGTTAAGTCCAGTTTTCTTTTTCAGCTGATCTGCCTTATAAAATGACTTTGCTGTAATTGTGCCTCTAAACATTGTCTGGCATCATCAGCATCAAAAGTTACCACAATATCTAATACCCCCTCAGTTCATAGAAAATGGAGTCAAGTAGAAGAAAATGTTTTTGTGTGAAAAAAGGACCCTACAGAATAAATTTCAGCTGGCAATTGGAGGTCCTACAAACAAAAAAGGTCCCAATCCTTGCCTGTGCTTTCAGAACACCTCTGCAAGCCAAGGAATTAAAAAATGGCACTGGAGAGGCAAAAAGCAGCCAAATAGTACTGGCAAATACAGTGGTTTATTTTCTATTAGAGCCCATGATGTATTTACAGTGAGGAGTGTGTATTTTACCCTCTGATTTGTTCAAATTGCTGGCCTGAGAAAAATGGGTGGCATTTTGCTTTACGCTGGAAAAGCATTTTCTCCTATCTGTTGTTATCTACAAGAGATTCATAAAAAAGAAAGAAAAAAAAAGAACCTTGAGAGTTTATTGTTTAGATTCTTCTTCTCCCCTCACAACTCATGAAGAAAAAACTCAAAATAAAATATCACACGTTCTCTAACCAAAGAAACCCCGGGATCAGCATCAGTCACAAGAAGTCTCCTGCTTATTTCGTAAAGGGAGATTAACCTTTGAAGACAAAAGGCTGATGTTTGGTCTCAGTTACCTTGGTGTAAAAATCAATGTACTTTCATTCAGATGCCTTTCATTACTATTACTCCAACTTGACCAGCCTGGATGTCGTAAAATAGGGGATCCAGACTAAAAAAAAATACTGTATCTGTAACAAAATGCAATAACTGATATGGACTAACCCAAAGTAGTTTATTAAAAAAAAAAACAAACAAAAAATCAAAACACAAACTACTTTCAGTGTTACAAAGGTAACATAACAAAAAGTTTCCTGTTGTTTGGAGAAAACAAAGTATCTGAGTCACCCTGAAAGCCCTGATAATCATATAGAACATATCCAACTGTAATTCAACTATAAAATACTATTAAAAAGTCATGATATGGTAATAATAAATTGTGAATAGGATAAGAAGTGGATAACAATCTTCTTAGGTGGTTCCTTGGAAGAAGAGAGGAAGTTGCATATAATTTTATATGCACATAAATTTATATATAAGTTACTACCTAAAAACTACATTACTGACTACAGATTTGTCTGGGCATGGTGATCCCACGTTACAAGTGGCTTCTCTTTGATTTCCACTGTGGATTCACATGACCCAGCTACCCTACTCAACACCCCACCTAACATCCTGCCTGAGTGAAAAACTAAGTCCTGGTCCTCACTAATACCCAGACAGGAATCAGCTCAGGTAGCTGAGATAACTCATCCTTAGAACAACCAGGAACTTTCTTGGCACCAAGACCAAGGCTTGAAACTCATTATTCAAGATTAAAGTAACTCCAAATCTCACTGCTTTCAGAACAAGGAATCAACCCACTGAATTGAGTCAGGTTTTGCACAAACAGCTGAGAACAGTGATTAGAGGACAAAGGAGGAGGGGGGAATGGTGAAAACATGGAGAAAAGGAGAACAGGGAAGAGAAGGGAAAGAAACAGTCAGTGTTGTAAGAAGAGGAAACTAATTGAAAAGAGTTTTGAAGGAAGAAACATAACCCTCCTATTATTGGTGAAAATAAGGAGGAATATTAGATCACTTGCATATGAAATATTGGATTTTTGTCTCCTGAAGGTTATTCCCATACTTTGGTTTGAGGTTCTGTGAATTACAATGGAGGCTAGCGGCACCATCTGCTAATTTTGGCTGGGACTTTGTATTATAAAACCTCTTCTGTCCTTGCTTATGATGTTTCTCAAAACTAAGGCTTATCTTGGACTATAATCTTCTAGAAAAGTTCTGTCCAAAGTTTTCCAGAACATCCAAGAACAAGGTGAAAAAAAACCCAATCACAACACTACCTAGTAAAACTGCAGATTGTATCTTGGATATATTAAATTTTAAATAAGCCTCTGTTTTAACTATTTGAACATCTTCCTGCTGTCAAGTAAGAACTGAGCATTTGGATGTGTTTGGTTTTGAGTCAAAAATATAATTTTTGTTGCATGTGTTGGAGATCTTCCTAAAAATGTAGTTGGGCCTTTGAAAAATGTCTTTCTGTGCTTGATCACTGGGCAATGCCCATGTCCTGGACACACCTAAAGCTAATGCTGAGGAGTCCCACTGCCAGAGGTCAGGCTGCAAACACACGTGCAGGATCCAGCATCTGAACTGAAAACACAGGTCTTGTCTTCTCTTTCAATGTTTCCTCTACTGGATTCTGAATAAAATGACTGGACTTTGCAGAATAATGTTTATAAGCACTGAAAATAAGGAACAAGAATGCAGTATCTGGTTGAGGAAATAGGCAGTGTAAGAGATGGGTTGAGGAGGCAGAAGGCTGTAATGGTAAAGTCTGTTTCACTAATTGGAACAAAACTTAGTTGTGAACCAGAAAAAAGCAAAGGGCAAGTAAGACAAGTAAGACTGATCAGTATGATCACCTATGAAAGACTAGCACAGCAAAGAAACAAAGAACTGATGAAGAAGTAAAGGAAATGGGGAAAAGGAACACAAGGCCAGTTCATACGGGGGAAAATGGGAAACCAGTGTAACAGACCAAGGAAACAACATGGGTTGGACAAGGAGGCTTAAGAGAAAACAGGGATCAAGGTGTTGTAGAAAATCCCTTGCAGAGACAGAGAAATGATGAGGAACTAAAGAAGAGTGAGATGCACATTTGCTGCACAAGGAAAGTAGTATGAGGAGATGCCCAGGGAACTCAGCCTGGCAAAGACAGATAAGATTTGGAAGACCAAAACCAGATGAGGTGAATGGAATAGAAAAGGGTTGTTTTGATAGGTGGAAAAGCCTTAGGAGGACTCCTTAATCCCATCAGTTCACATGTTTCTGCTCAAAGACTTGGGTTTTGCAGCTGTACAAGAGAAGACATCATAAAATGAGTTTCCTGTCATGGGAAAAGGGAGAGCCAAGCTTACTGGAGCTCCTAGGGCAAACCATGATGCATTGTTCCAAACTTAGATAATCTTCAAATGTCCAGGTGATGTAGTTGCAGGCTTATATTAACTTAAAATCATTTCAGCCATGGCTGAAGCATTTATTATAAGAGGCTCCAGAGAATGGCATTAAAGTGGCTGCTTTATGAGCATTTGGATAGCACAGAGGGAATCACGGCATCATCACAGAGGGAATCACCTTCCACAAGACCAAGTCGCTCCAAGCTCCATCCAGCCTGGCCTTGAAAGGAAGTTTCTACATGTGATATTTCATGCAGAATCTTGATATTATTTAAAATTTTTATTATGTTTAATAAAATAGGTCCATCAGAGTGTAAAACCATCCCACGGAGCTGAAAACTTCTCACAGGGCTTGAATTTTGCTGTTGTTACAGGCAACAGTGCTCTTACAGCCTGATACTACATGCAGCCCAGGTAAGATGATGCTTCAGCCTTGACTTGACAGGAATGAAAAAAGGTTTTACACCAAACTGGTCTAAACACAATAAGCAGAATTAGGCCATAGAGCTTAAATATAGAAAAGAAAGTAGAGTGCTTAGTAGAAATGAAAGAACTAAGTATATTTGGGGAAGCAGTGAGTAAAAAAGTAAGTTTCATTTTAATACAATTCTTTTTCAGCCTATTAAGTTCTCCAGTATCAGAATAAAGTCTGCTAAAAGTTAGTAAATAAAGGCTTTCAGGAGAGCTTTATTAAATCACTTATGACTTATCAAGTTAAAACTCCCACTCAGATATCTTAATAAAACTTTCAGAGAATATATTTAATTTTCCTGGAAATCAGAAGCCAATTACTAACTACAGGAGTTACTGTCAGCTGTGCCACTGATCAGCTTCCTGTAAATAGAATATTTGCCAACAACTTGAATTAGTTCTCTAAAGTTTCAGTTTCTGAAGGTCAAATAACTATGTAACTGCTTAATAAAGAAGCAAGGAAGTACCTCTAAATATCTCCAAGCTCTGATGGGCTTATAGTCTGCTCCTTAGGTGAGGTATTAGCAAAGCTTATTTATTTTCATTTCCAAGGCTTTTATTTGCTCATTCCCTTGTGGTAAAGCTGATTTCCATGATGATTCCCTTCTTAATTTTAATACCCTTTTTACTCATCATATAGACATAAGAATTTTCCATAAAATAATGAAACCTTTCCAAAGGAAATGAAGACAACTAGAAGAGGAAAGTAAACTACAGCTTACTTCTTTTTTTTTTCCTTTCCCAATTAATTGATCCACTGTCATATGCATATATGAAAGATTTTTTTTTTTAATGAAAGGAAAATAAGGTTAATTAACATAAAACCCCTCACTCCTTGAGATGTTGAATTTTGTATTTTATCCATGCTGCCTTAAGTGCCTTGATTTCCCAGTAATGACCTAGTTCTCCTAATGAGTAACATTAACCCCTGGCTGTAGCTGTCCAGGACTTAATTGTCAACTGGAGCTGAAATAGGAAGAGTTTGCCGATCAGCAGGTATGTGGTATATTAACTCATGTCATTTCAGATCCTAATAAATAAATCTGTTGCTACGGCAACAGGAACATCAGCTCTATCACTTTTTTCTTTCCACCCTTTTTAAAGAAAACCACCTTTCACACTGAGCTTTTAAAAAAAGGAAATTAGCTACATGTAACCCTAATTAGAAGAAACATCATTTCTCATCTCAGAAATATATCTACATTAATGAAGAAAGGCATTCAAAAAGAGGACTGCTTTCTACTGTGACCAGGGTGACTGAAATGATTTCCCTCGACTGAGGGAATGCAATTTGAAGGATACATCTGAGTGGGAAGAGATCACAAAATATTTCAGCTCTTTGTATTTCTGAGATAGCTCCCCTCTCCTTTCGTAGGCTGCTGAGGCCAAAGGAGAGAACTCCAACAATTAATCAGAAGCCCGGGCAATTGAAAACAGAGGAGAAAAAAACACCACTCAAACCAAAACACCTTCCCTGCCCTCTCTGGATAGGATTGGCAAACATGCAATTTTTTGAAAGCTAGGAGATCAAGGAATCACAGAATCATTTAGGTCAGAAAAGCCCTCAATGGTAACCAAGTCCAACCATTCTCCCAGCACTGGCCAAGCCCACCACAAACCCAGGTCCCCAAGTGCCACACCTACAAAACTTTTAAAATGCCCCAGGGATGGTGACACCACCTGGGCAGCCTGTGCTGAGGGCACAGCCTGAGGGATGGACAACACTTGGGGTGAAGAATTTTTTCCTAATATCCAATCTAAACCTTCCCTGGCACAACCTGGGGCCATTTCCTCTAGTAACACACCTCCTGCCTCAGTTTCTCTACCTCTAAGACTGAATCTTTAATACTTCTGCTTGAGAGAAACAGATTTAAGTTTTTATCAAAAGCCAAAGTGGACAGAAGTGCAGGTAGTACAAATATTTTTGTGTTCCATAAGATTTGGGAGGGAAGTTCTTGGTCCTTTCTGTTTGGGGACAGTGCACTGCTCAGGTGTCTCAAGAGTCTCACAGATGAATTTAACAGCTCTCACTTGATTCCTGCCATTCTGTCACAGGATGAAGTGTTTGATTGAAAATGTTCAAAATTGACAGTTTTTTTCTTAGTTTGTGGCTAAGAGCTGGTTCTTCTGAATCTCTAGTTACCCACATCTCATTCAGAGAGAAGTTAGGAAGGGGACCGAAAAGAGGCTGACAAGGCCAGTTACTGCTCTTGGAAAACTTAAGGCTCTGCCTACACTAGAAACACAACAAAGTACTCAAAATTCTACCTAGCTTTTCAGTGAAGAATGAGAAAGTAACACAAAGCATCTTTTTTTCCATTATCAAAATTAGAGATGTTTTCTTCTCTGGACTATCAAATGGCTATAGCCCGTCAAGAAAACATGCAGCAAGAAAGATGGGAAAACTGATGCTGAAATGTCCAGTATAGTAGAACTTCCACACTTACATTACATGCTGAACATTTCCACAAGCTCTTAAAAACAGTGATCAAGGAATAATTGGTCTTCCACTGGACGGGTTCAATGCCCAAATCCCTCTGCTGCAGGAAGACATTTCAAGGTTAGACTTCACTGAATGCACAACCATAGAACAGACATTTCCAAACTGCCCTTCCAGTTAAAGCTGAACTTCTCAGATTATTTCATTAACTTTCTTATTTGTTATTTGGTTGAGTCATCATCCTTGGAGGGATATAAAAAGCCTGTGGATGTGTCACTTGGGGACACGGGTTAGTGGTGAATTTGGCAGTGCTGGGTTAGTGGTTGGATTCAATGACTCTTGAGAGGTCTTTCCCAACCTAAATCATTCTGTGACTCAAAAAACCCCAGTATCTGCTCTTAAACTTAGCCCCAGATTGCAGGAACGTGAAGTTATGCTATTTTCAAGTGTTCAAGAAGGATGGGTGTCAGCTTCTACATAAATCTATCCACATACATGTTTATGACAGATGTTCATTCACCATGTGTTACCTGTATCTCAGCCCCAGTGACCGCTGTTTTCTTAGGCAGTACTGTGTCCTTTTCACTGCTGAAAAATTCCCATTTTGAAATTGTTATTTTGCATCCTCTAGGCTTGCTATTCTATCTGATACCTTCTAGCTAAGGCTGTAAAAACACTTGTATTTTAAGCCTTTGTATTCAGTCTGTCTTATCTATTCACCACATGTACTTGTTCTCTGCAGGCTGTTCAAAATGCTGAGGATGCCTGTTGAGCCTAATGGCAGTTCTGGGTACTCAAAGGTGATTTCTAGGTGGAGCACCTATTCTTTCCTCATTTGTTGTCTTGCAACACTTGTGTCTTGATGGGATAAGCTTTGGTCCAAAATATTCAACAGCATGAGGAAAAGGCGAATTGGGTATAGAGTCACTGTATTCTCAAGTCTCTCTCTATGAAATATTTTTGAATTATGAATTCAGTACACAAACTCTGTATTGTGCTGCCAAGATGAAGAGCAAGTAACTATTAAATAATTTTCAATGTATATATTATATGTCAAACATTTTTATACATATTTTACATATATAAAATAAAGACAATATACTATTAAAAATCCCTTTCCAGGCTCCTCTCCCTTACAGTTCACAGAGGACTTGTGGCCAGCTTACTGACAAAGAGCTGCCCCATCACAGAAGGATTTTCCTTTCTAAGGACTTGCTCCTGAGTGAAGAAGACCAGGTCCTCACAGTGGGCAGCCATATGTTGGTACAGCACACAGGGATGACAATACCACCTTTCCTCCATTCACTCATTTCTTTGTGATACTCTACACTAAAATCAGACAACTTGCAGAGCACTATCTCTGTACACACCGGTTTCCCTTACACCAGAAAGCTTCAGATAATTGTTGCAGCCTAGATCTGGGTTTTTCTCTTCTGATTTTACTCATCATGACTTCCACCGCTGTTTCTCCTGCTTCCCTATCTCCTGTCCCATGTCCTTCCCCAAGCTCTTGTCACACACTGGTAAGTAGAACAGGAGATAACAGCTTTATCTGATCTTCCACATGATTTGACAGCAGTTATTTGTTTGCATGTGTGTGCAAATCCTTGTAGATTCCCCATGTGATTTTTTTATCACGCCTGTGCAATTAGGGAAAGAGGAGTTGATTTCTGACAACTTTCTCTTATTTACTCTTTAACTGCTTAGATGATATAGAGCACACAGGAAAAAAGAAAAAAAAACATAAAGTTTGGGTGAATGACTTGAGTTCAAAGCAACACTGTAGGTCTTCTCCGTGTAAAAGAAAAGAGCTGCTAACTTCATAATAAAATTACATACGTGCTACCTGGATGACATGACTGTGGCCAGGGGTGCAGCAGGTTTGCAGCTTCACACATCCACTGTCACGTTCACATACAAAAAAACCTGAGGAACACACTGGCGTACCCCAGTTACAGCAAAAATAGCTTTGGCAAATGTCTGTGGCCGGAGTGGGGGCAGTGAGAGGGAATAATGGATGTATAAATGTTGGTGGGGTAGTTTTGGGGGGGATTGTGCCACACTGGTCACTATCATTTTCCTAATATACTCATCCTTCACCAAGTATCAGAGAATGGTTTGAATGGAAAGGGACTCGGAAATCAGTTAGTTCCAAGCTCCTTGCTATGGACAGGGACACCTTCCACTATTCCAGGTTGCTGAGAGCCCCATTTAGACTGGCCTTGAGCACTTCCAGGAATAAGGCAGCCACAGCTTCTCTGGGAAACCTGTGCTAGGGCCTGCCCACCTTTACAAGGAAGAATTTCTTCCTAATATCTGACCTAACCCTTACCTCTTACCAGTTTGAAGACATTCCCCCTTGTCCTGTCACTCTATGCCCTCATCAGAAGTCCCTCTCCAGCTCTCTTGGAGCCCCTTTGAGCACTGGAAGAGGCTCTAAGACCACTGTGAAGCCTTCTCTTCCCCAGGCTGAACAACCCCAAATCTCTCAACCCTTCCTCATAGGAGATGTGCACAAGCCCTCTAAGAAACCTTTGTGGCCTTTTCTGGACTCACTCCAAAATGTCCAATACGGATGGACACGATGATTTATAGTTGGACTTGACGATCTTTTCCAACCTAAAGGACTCTATTGCTCTAAATAGACATTTTAGCACCTTGCAATGGAAACCTGTGGGGTATCCCAAAGTTCTGATCAAATGTGGGAAGTTTGTCCATCGATCGCCAGAATTTTGCTCTCCATGTCCAGCAAAGCCCATGTGCACAGAGGGAAGAGTAATTGCTCAGCATAGCCCTTGCAAGAATGCAGTTCAGAAACCCATCACCACCTTTTATCCAGTTCCTTGGCCATAAGTCATTTCTGTCAGCAGTGCATTGCTATAGATGTTTACAAGAAAACATTAAAGACTTGGTGAGAAAGGAGAAAACAAATTACCCTGCAGAGAACCTCGTGACTCTGCTAAAATACTGTCAGTTATTTATCTGC
>VXBA01002417.1:1605217-1627717 GCA_013399895.1 Serilophus lunatus | reverse complement strand
CCAACCATGACTCCTCTAAATTAACATGGATAGGACTCCAAGCATGGCCACCATGAGCTCCTCAGTATAAATGCCTGCCTTTACCTCAAGTTAATTTACCCACATATTATTTACTTACATGCCTTTCAGTGTGATTATGGCTCTCCCAGATAAGTAGAGACATTTAATTTTTCCGTTTCCTTTTAATTTCTGAATGTTTACAGACTATAGCCTGTTCATTAAACTGTTTACTAAAGCCAACACTTGCTCCACTTTATCAACCTCCTCCACAGTTCTTCAGAGTTTTACTCCATCACAGCTCATTTCTGGGCTGAGAACAAACCACTCCCTTCCCTCTCTGTCAAAACAAATATTCCTGCACACCAGAATCACCCTGCAATGGAGCACCTTTAAATGCAAACAAGCCCTTTTTCTTCAAAATCACTGCTGAAATACACACACAAACACACTGTGTGAGCTTTCCTCAAGAGCTGTACTCTTAACTAATTGTTTGGAGGATTTTTCTTCAAATTCCTAAATCTCCTTTTCCAAGTCAATACGCTGCATAACTATTCCACGTAAAGTGAATACTCTGATTTGGCTTGCTGCTCCTTGCCATATAATTTTCTACAATTATTTATCCGACAACAAGCTGCATTTTCAATCAGCTGACTAAATCACCTGTGAGATCTGCCTTTTTTCTGCTGCTCACCATCACTTGTTGGAGCTGCTCTGGAGATACAACCAGAAAACGTTTGATCATGTTAAACAGCCTCATATAAATTCATTCCCTGTGTTACAAACATGCCAGGTTCCCAAATAAGCCTGAGTTAAACCACTCCCATCTCCGCAACTTAGCCATCCTCAGCTTCTCTGAGCTTAGAAGTATAAATTTGATATGGCTGAATCCCACACATAGAATCCCAGAATAATGGAATAGTCTGAGTTGGAAGGGACCTTAGAGATCCTCTAGCTCCAATCCCATCACATGCAGGGACACCTTCCACTATCCCACGTTGCTCCAAGCCCAGTCCAACCTGGCCTTAAACACTTCCAGGGATGGGGCAGCCACAGCTTCTCTGGGAAACCCGTGCCAGGGCCTCACCACCCTCACAGCCCACGATTTCTTCTTAGTTTCTCACCCAATCCTTCCCTCTCTGCCAGTTTGAAGCCATTCCTCTTTGTCCTGTCACTCCAGGCCCTTGTCCAAAGCCCCTCTCCAGCTCTCTTGGAGTCCCTTCAGGAACTGGACGGGGCTCTAGGGTCTCCCAGAAGCCTTTTCCAGGCTGAACCTGGAAACTGAATCTGAACCTCTCTCAGCCTTTGGTCACAGACCTAAAACTGGCTGGTGGTGGCATTTCTGAAGTGCAGACAGAGTTCCTTCAGGATTTGTGTTTATATACTTACCCATGGGAAAAGTTGAAGAAGAAACACATTAAGGGATTTTCCCTAAATCACCAAGTCTGTGACTGCATTGATTTACCAAACTAAATCTTACTAACATATTTTGAAAAATCATTGTTGTAATGAAGAACTGCTTGGAGTGTTAGAGGTCGGGCTACCTAGGGAGGCTGTATCCCCCTGCCTGTCTTTAATCTCCCGGCCAATCATCCACTCACTGCACCATTTCTCTTTCTGAAGAGGTTTCCTTCTTAGTTTTCAACCCTTATAAATCTGATCCGTCATTGTAGAAATCCTAATAATATTAGATAAAACTCCACCGATTTCTCTCTGGAATAAACTCTTTAATATCTTTTATTTAAGACATGTGTGTGCAATCAATTCCATGGTATTTACTTGTATTACACACACAGTATTCATCATCTTGACAATTTTCAAAAGTTTTAGAACACCATTTCACTTAACAGTTTGAAAAAATAGAAGAGATTTATTTGATGGTTAACTTTGGAACAAGTTATCTGCATTAACTTCCATTGTTTTGGCATAAAGTAGTTCTGTATATTTTACTAACAACAGTGGAGACATGATAAAGGATGTAGGCAGAGAGCCATAAACAGCTCTCGCTGCAACCCATGGTGTTCATGTAAAGGCATTAATTTTTGGACTTTGATTGGAAGACGTCTTGTGCTCAGCCACATGGATTTTGCTAAATACAACCACATATAAAACCTTGTACCTGAAGAGAACAATTTCTACGGCGGAAAAAGCATTGTAAATCATGTTTAATATAAACTTGTCCTCATGACTGGAATGATATAATGGATATTGGAGTCCCTAACCACTAGCTAATGTTCTTTATGACACTTAAATAAATGACCTGAAAATAAACTAATAACAACACAGAATCTTCTAAACCTGTTCATGTGTATTTCTTAAAAGCAGGCTGGAAAAAAACAATGTCTAGTTAGCGCATTTTTTGTGTTTACATTTCCTCCAGAACACTTTTGTGCCGTCTACTCTTACGCCTCCAAACTCACATTAATTCTGCTTTTCTGCCACCTTTGAGAGGTCTCTCTCCATGCAGTACCTGGCCAGATCTCGGTCATTTAAAACATCAAGAGTTTGCAGGACTTCTACATCACCGTGATGGTTACGGAGCAGCAGAGCTGGGGCAGCAGCAGACATAGGCTTACAACACTAGATATAAGGCAGATTTTTTTATATTTTATGGGGTTTCAATGATGAATGTGGTGAAACACTGGCACAGGTTGCCCAGAGATGCTGTGGCTGCCCCATCTCTGGAAGTGTTCAAAGCCAAGTTGGACGGAGTTTGGAGCAACCTGGGAGAGTGGAAGGTGTCCCTGCCCCTGGCAGGGGTTGGAATGAGATGAGTTTGAAGAACCCTTCCAAACCCAACCATTCCATGATACTAAAAAACAAGCTAGAGAGCTACAGCAGCAGACAGGTAGGATTTAGTTATCGAGAAAGATGCACCATATTTTTCAACTTTAGCTTCAAAACGCACCAGTCACATAAGAAAAATGCCCCAGCATTCTATTTTTAATATGGGAGAAGGATCTAATTGTTATTATTAACTTGCAGTAGCGAGATCTTGCACATATGAAACTTTCCAGAAAAGCAATTTTCATCAAAGCATACAAATGTTAACAGTTCCAAGAGATTCCACAAGGTACTGTCCCTCCTATTTAAAAAGAAAAAAACATGGAAAATGGTTTTTTATTCATAACTCATATATATTTAAACACTGAAAATTCAGAACAAACAGTGAGAGACAGATATCTAATTTTAGTACTACAATTTATTTTCAAAACTGTTTTTCTTATATTTATTCAGATTTTTGAGGCTCTCTAACACATTGAACAGTCAATTTTATAACTTCATGAAGACTCTACAAAGGGTAAGCCCTGAAAACTTTCCCTTTTTGTATACTGGGTCTAGATGTTTAGTTAGAAAGATGGGTTAAAAATTTAACTAAGTTCATATGTAATAAGAATTCAATATCCTAGAAGTCAGAGTTTCAATCTAAATATTTGCTACTTTGAGTAACAGACTTTTTTAAAGAAACAACCTATATATTATATATTTTCTTCTCATTTATGCCATAAAACCATGCTCTGAGGAAATCCAAGTATTTTTCCTTGAAGCAGACGTGATTTTTCCCAGTTCTTTGTAATATATTGTCATGTTCCATCATATGATTTTATTCACAGCACTTTATTTGCCCTAATGAAAAATTATTTATGGGGATTGGTTTATTTTTCATGGCACCAAAAGCCACTTTGTGCACCACTTTATTAAAAACAACAACAAAAAAGGGATGGAAGGGCCATGATGTCACTGCTCAATGAATACAAACCACATTAGAAAGATGAACTGGATGTGCTGGTTTAGGTTAGACCAAGTTACACAACTGTTCTTGACAATTTGTAAGAATGGATATAAGCAAAAAAGAAAAGGAATTTGAATTCATTAAAATTTGCCATTCTGTAAATGTGCATTTGGACACAAAGTTACAGTTCTGAAATAGCAGTGGATTTTTTTGTTTAATATATTGTCATTAAAGAGTTTAAAAATAATAAAATAAAATCATAGAATCATGGAATGGTTCGGGTTGGAAGGGACCTTAAAGCCTATCTTGGCTATCCCAGTTTACTCCAAGTCCTGTCCAGTCTGGCCTTGGACACTTCCAGGGACGGGGCAGCCACAGCATCTCTGGGCAACCTGTGCCAGGGCCTCACCACCCTCACAGGGAAGAATTTCTTCCTATTTTTCTTCATAAAAATTGGCCTTTCTGTAAATGTAGTTACTTTTGGAAGCAAAGATATAGTTCTGAAAGTGTAGTGGATTTATTTATTATATATTGCCATTAAAAACTTTAAACGTAATAAAATAAGACATTTATAATCAGATATATTAGAAACCTTCCCCAGGCCTTGGAGCCAGAGCATAAGCATTTCAGAGTTGCTATATTTCCTTTACCACTGATTCACCTTCATGGTATAACTTACAATTTCAAAAACTCATTGTCTCAGAATTCCTTTTGTCTTTCTTCAATCATTGTCACAAATGTGATTCTAATAGTTAGAGTCCCTTTGGCTTAAAAAGTTGTGATGGACTGTCATTTGCAATAAGTAAGAGGTTCTACTTTTGCACTTTCTTTCCACTTCCTTGCATTTATCCTGTTTCCATGCTGAATTTGTTCCTGTAATTACTACATATATATGCATAACTATATAACCATGCACAGATATTACTGGCAAGCACTGTACAAATACCAAATTCTTTTTTCAAAATTCAAAATTTTGTCCACTCTATTCTAAGAAATAAAATAAAGAAGATCATGAAGGCAGATCTTTGGAGGCCAAAATAGACCAGACAGCAACTTTGTTACTGTAAACTTGTTTTTTATATTTATATAAAATTATACATTTATATTTTTATCTTTAACAAGTAACAGTAAAACTGATGCACATATATTTACCTACTTCTCAAAAGACTGTAAGAAGTTACAAAACTGAGAGAATAGTCACAGTTCAGCAAATGTTTTCTTCATTTTTTTTTCTCTCCAACTACTTCACATTTTTATTTACAGCAAAAATAGTGTTGCTGAGTGTATTCAGGTGACCTGAAGCTGTGCTACAGTTCAAATCTAAAAGCTCAAAAGAAGATTCCCAATATTCAGGGAATTCGATATTAGGGTTTATTGAAGTTGTCACATACTTTCGAGGATCTAATTTCACTTTCTGATCTTCAGCAATGGCTGTAATTCTTTATTCAGAAGAGGGAAGAGATTACTTGTCAGCAGTAATCTCTAACACAGATAATGCCATATAAATATTAGGGGCTTATAAGCATGGACAAGGATTAGGAGCAAAGAGAGAGAACAGAAAGAAAACTGAACAGAGCCAAGATTAAGCACTGGGAAGGACATGGCAAAAGCAAATCCAAGGTCTGTGGCTTAGCTTGCTCTCTCACAGCAGAATATCTCTTCTCCTGTGTAGAGCAAGTACAGCTTACACTGATTTTCCTGTTTCCAAAATGCAAGACGTAGAAATATGAAATGTCATTTTGGATGTGATCATTATCTTCTCTTTTCCATGACAGAGGAGAAACTCAAGGAATCACTGAGGTTGGAAAGGTCTCTGGTCCAACCTTGTGCTCAAAGCCCATCCAGCTGGACCAGGATGCTCAGAGCCTCATTCAGTCAAATTTTAACTTTCACCAAAGGCCAAGAATGGAGATTTCACAGGCAGACATTAAATATGTGAGAGGTGTTGCTGCCAGCAGGAACTTTGAGGTGAACACCAATACTATGCATGACAGAGGGCTAAAGTTGACCAGGACATCTTCCTTCCTGGCCAGAGAGGATGTAATCTATACAACTTATAAACCAAGGGAGGGCTACTACAAGGTCTGACTTACTTCTGACAAATCAGCCAAAACAATGTTGTTTTAGCAACAAATTAGCTGAATGCAACAATCCTGTCACTCCAGTGGTGTTTCTGATTGGCAGTCAGGATCCAGAGATGCTCCTGGAGAAGAAAGGCTGGATCCAGATCAGCTATGGGCCGTCGGTTTTGACCCAGCTTGCTCCACCAAAGTGGGGAAGGAAGATGAGACAGGCAGGAGAGATGCCAGCAGTAAAGAGAGTAGAAGAAAAACAGGATAATTCCCACTTTCCTCAGACAATACCTTTCGCCTATTTTTCCAAATCATTTTTGAGTAAAATCCCTAAATACCCATATTGACATAAATACCAATATTTGACACTGTGAAAAATTTCCACAAACACCTACAATTTCCTTTCCAATCTAGTTTCACTCTGATTCCAATACTCCTATTTGTTTATTCTCTAAAATGCCATATCTGTACCTCAGTCTCAGGATGGTCAAACTGATCTCTTAGCTTTCCCTTCGGTATTGCATTTGAATTTCTAACATTAAGATCACTGCTCCAGTGCACTGTAAAGCCCACACACCAGATGACCATGACTTGAACATAAGTGTTCTTCAACTCTTATTCATAGATTCACAGAATGGGTTGGAAGAGAACTTAAAGCTCACCCCATTCCACCCCCTGCCAAGGGAAGAGACACCTTCCACTATCGCAGGTTGCTCCAACCTGGCCTTGGAGTCTTCCAGGGATGGGGGAGCCACAGCTTCTCTGGGCAACCTGTGCCAGTGTGCCAAAAGTTATCCCCCCAAATCCAAAGAAAGGTACTACCTTTCAAAACAGGAGCATGCAGTGAAACTATGCAAAACCAGGAAAAAAGGCAGGTGAAACTACCCGTGGAAGTATAACCTTCCACGGATTTGAGTCCTCTCTGCTGCTGCTCTTGCTGGACATCATTTCAGCCAAAAGCATGTCTAGCCTAATCCTGCAGTTGTGAGATTATTCCATTATTCCATTTCCTACAAATGACTTCACAATCTGAAACACTTTAGGTCAGAAAAAAACAACTCCAGAGTTATTACTCTGCATTTTAATTCCAGAAGGGAGACTCTGGACCCACAGAAGTCAAAGGCAAAGTTGTTTTGACATCAAATGAGATTGAGTTTGACCCTATATATATATATTACTTCTGAGTACACATCTTCAATTCCCTCAAATACTTTATCACTAAATATAAGAATCTGTGCAGTTATAATTTCTAGACCATCATTCTCCACAAATGAAATGGTGATAATTTAAAAACTCCTCAGAAAGATGGTAATGAACTAAAATACATATTTTATAACGCAGGTGAAAATAACTTATGTTTTATTTTGTGCAAGATATGAAAACATGAACTAATTGACAGTTCAGGGGAGAAGTAATTTTCTCAGCAATTAAACACTCTGACTGAGTATATCTGCTGCACTGACACTGTAAAGTAACTTTTGGAGTCCTAACAGTCCTCCTGATAACAACTGCCAGAAATTCAGAAATTGTTGACTTAAGTTCTGCTTCTGTAGAAGTTCAAAAGAAGAAATTATACTATGGGGAAAAAAGTTAGGCTTCTGAGAATTGCAAGGTTTTTAAGGTTCTTTAGGATTCTAAAGGATTGGTCATGTTCATTAGTGCTTCCTTAAACAGCAAAAAAACCAGCTCAGCTCTCGAGTGCTTATTTAGAAAATGCAAATTTCACATAGAAGTCCACACAATACATTATCTCCTCTTGCTAAACACAACTGGAAATGGGTGTTTGTAAACTGATATCACACCTTAAATCATCTTTTTTCTTTTTCTTTTTTTTTTAATTAAACTAATACCAGGATCCTGTAACATATAATTTCCTGTTTTGTGGAACTACTTCTAATCAGGATATATAGGATGGATGTCCCCTTTAAACAGGCTGCTTTGCAACATACGCAATGCAGAAGGGAGTGCTATCATAACACTTCAATAGTTAAGTGACTTTATGAGAAAAATACTTCCAAATGTTTCCTAAAACCTTCCAAACCGCACCAAAGAACATTATCGTAATATTATGTTTCCCCATGGCCTCCAATATTTAAGCTTGCTATTCTCGAAATGATACTTGGATGAAAAATATAAGTTTATGCAATGTATAAATTGTTCCTAGAAGTAAAGTTGCCTTTAAAATTATTCTGCATAGATGTCAGATATCTTACATTTTCAATAGCTTTTCTGTATTAATTGAAGGAAAGGCATGGTAGAGCTTTGGGGTGCACGGGAATAATCTCTATTTTAAAACTGAGCAGTCACTGTGTGATCTTATTCCTCACAAATACTGAGAACAGTAACTGTCCTGACCGATTACATATCAAGTTACCCTTAATAGATATCCATATTTCTTGTGCAGTATACATAATCCATATAAACTGTACACCATATATCAATACCATATTCCAGCCAATCCACCATCAAAGAGTTCGTTTATAGTAGGTTTTCATTTGACTGGGGGTTGTAACGTTCTGTGCAATCATAATCCAACCATTTCAGGGATTTTGCCAGCAAGCTGCTTTTTGGCAGATTATTGGCAGTACATATTGGCAACAAACTAGTGCAACTAAGCCCTTCTTATAACTTACAGGTAAATAATGATTTTAATAAATTTATGTAAAATGTTCCACTTGCTTACATCTGGTTTTGATAATTCACTCGCCTGTGCAAATGCAAACTTCTGTGTGTTTCTCAGGAAAGCACATATTTCACCTGAATTATTTAATGTTTTCTCAGGTACCCCAATAAATAAGCAATGAAGCCTGCTTTCATTTGAAGGCTTAAGAAGAAACTTTTATCTGAAAAAGCTAGTGAAATTAATTAAAAATAATAATTGTATGCTTAGGAAAAATTTAAAACACGCTTTGCCAGTAATACAACATTCAAATAATAATAAAAATTCATTTTGGGGCTATTGTGGAGCTATCCCAGCCACAGGACAACTGGCTCTGGCCCTGAGGAGCAAGTAATGCAGAGACTTTGACCTCCATTTCAAAATCTGTCACTGTGTTAATCTGCAGTTTGTTTTTGCAGTACAACCAAAGTTTAAATACGCAGCATTTTCATGTCAACTAGGCAGTATGGACTAGAGGAAATTCCAAGTTTTCCAGTGTCTCATTCATTGTTCAAACTCCAGAAGTCTCTCTTCATCTGTAGAACTAGAATGACAGTGCCTCTGCTATAAAAGGATCAAGTTGTTATCAAAAAGGTCTAAAAACATTAATGCTACTAATTGCAGTACCATTAAATGGGAGGAAAACCCTCAAAAACCTTGGACTTCCTTTTTCTGGTATACCTCAGTTTGACAGGAATGCTGATTTAAGATCCCTGATCATCTGTCTTCCAGCATCTGAGTGCCAGGAGAATCCTCGAGGAGTCTGTACCTTCAAATCCTGTCAAACACTTCTGGCCCATAACTGAGCTACCTGTGATACTAAAGACTGTAAACCAAAATGAGGAATATATAGGGGTTTTTTGTGTTAGAAAAAGGAGAAAACAGCATCAATACAAGCAGCACTGCTGTCTTATATGCTAAGTTACCAGCTTGGTGACAGATCTGCACAAATGGACAAGAGGGACAATGGTGCCTACTCCATAAGGAGACACAGGCTTGAGAGCAGCTAGAGCTGTCATCTGCTCTGAGCAGGACATGGTCATGGTTTGGGTTGGGATGCATCTCTGATTCCAACCCTTTGCCATGGGCAGGGACACCTTCCACTAGTCCAGGTTGCTCCAACCTGGACTTAACATTTCCAGGGATGGGGAAGGCACAGATCCTCTGGGCAGCCTGTGACAGGGTGCGACCACACTCACAGGGAAGAATTTTTTCCTAATATCCCACCTAACTCTGTGCTCTGGAAGTGGGAAGACATTCTTCCTCATACTGTCCCTCCATGCCTTGTCCAAAGTCCCACCCCAGCTTTCTTGGAGCCCCTTTAGACACTGGGATGGGCTCTAAGGTTTCCCCAGAGCCTTCTTTTTTCCAGGCTGAACTCCCCCAGCTCTCCCAGCCTGTCTTCAGAGTACAGAGGCTCCAGCCCTCGGAGCATCTTCTGGTGACACTTATCACCAGTTGTCCCTGTGCTGTTGGTGCTTTTCACCTCAGGTGCTCGGACCACACATTCAGCCTGTGGAACATGTATCTGTAACTGAGGGAAGCAATGTACTTCAAATGTTTAACATGGACAATTTCCATGTCTGCTCTGTTTATAGATACCTCTCAAAGTTATATTTAATAATTGCTTTGAATGAAGCCTGCAATGATTAGAGAACAATTAATTATGCATGAAATTTTACTTGTGCCCAATTCAGCCTTGAACTTTCTTTTTTTGAGCATTTATTCATTCATGGAGCTGGCAGTTTAGAATTTCGTAAGGCAAAAGACAAACTCTTGTTGAAATCTATTGGACACACTGGTAAAACACACTGTTGCTACAGTGGACTTGCTTTTAATTTGATCTATTTTATGGATTCAGCATCCTTCCAGCACGTTAGAAACCTAAGGGCATATATTTGTATTGTTTAAAGGCAGGAAATTCTGTGAACTGAAATGAGAACATATCCCTTTTACCTTTATGGACTTTTGTTATTTTCTTTTCCTTTTGGGTTTTTTGGAAACAAAACCAGTGAAAGCTGAAAGTTTTGAACAATAGCAGATTACTTCCAAGGAAGAAAAAAGTAAAATACCAAGTATACTTTCATAACTTTACTCATACACTTTGTGTATATGTAAATTGGTCTTATCCATGCATCAGAAAATACCATTCACAGCAGGGCCTTGTATTGCAACAGGATCATACTGGTTTTGTCATAAAAGACTGTGGACTTTGGTGTTTTATTCCTTTACTACCTTGTATTAACTTGTACCCCACTGACTTCATGACAGAGCTGACTTGTTTCATGCTAACCACAGAACTAGAGCAATCACATTCCTATTGTAAGGAGGAAAACTACCAATCTTTGTAGCTTTTTAACTCCGTGTCCAAGGAGTCCCACAACATTCCTTTAATTGATGCAAAAAGTAGGTTTGAATTCTGGGATAGGAAATGAGAGCTAGTGGAAGATTAATAGGGACATATATTCTGCTAAAATTAAGAGTTGGACAGAAATTGCCTTTTAGACAACTACAGCAGCAAACTTTCTTACAGCAGTTCTGTACTACTTAGTGAAGGACTGGAGGCAGAGTTGGCTGCATTAGCACAGAGACTTGATCCCAGCAGGATGCATCAATCCTAGCGCAGTACAGCACAAACACATCCACACTGCTTCTGGTGCTCAAACTCGGTACCTTTATTGCACATAATGAATTACACTGTACTACTTTGTAAGATGAGGGTTATAGGTTATAGCCACAGTTACGGCTCCCTGGAATACCCCTGCCTCGTGACAGAGTGCAGAGATTCAACTAAGTCTGCAAGAAAACTTGCTGGAGGTCAGCTCATGTGCCACAACCCCAAGTGCAGCCATTTCAGCAAGAGGCTGAGCACTTACCCAGCACTTACACAGCAGCATTCCTTGTGTGCAGCCTACAACGAGCTGACTGTTCCTATCGCACCAGCTTAACAGCTAAATATAAATTGCAGCGGGATGCAAAGCTTTAGAGAGACATTTGACACCCAAGACTCTGCCTGGCTACTGGATCTCTCCTAGCTAGTGTTTCTTCACTCCCTAATCCCTCTTCCTGGACAGCAGCAATTGTGACACTGGTGAATCTCAGGACTTGGGTTTGTTTGCTTTCAGTTGGCACAGTGCTTCGTGCTCATCTCTTCCACTCCTGGAGGTTACAACCACCAAAGCAGGGATCACAAGTAGACGCAATCAATCATGACAGAAAATACAGCTCAGCTGCTTTGGTGGAGTAGAAGCCTTTGGTGGAGAAGAATTCTAATAAGAGATTTGGAAGAACACAAAGAAGTGGCTTTAGTTTAAGTCCTCGCAACAATGACTCCAAAGGAACATTCCTGAGCATCAGTCCTGGAGAATAAAGGGCTGAAGGACGCTCATCTTCATCCATGATCTATCTGTCCTGTACATAAAAGCAAAGAGATCCATAAGTACAAGCTGTAACACTTCTGGGAACTTTCCGGCAGAAGTGGGCAATGAAGCCTTGGCTACCATCCAAACATGACAAGGTCCATCACACCTTCTCTATGGAAAAAGAAGGGATCCCAAAACTAGCACCTATGATAAACACAATTACCCCAACTGTTCTCCTCCAAACATTCTCTCTTATTCAGTGTTCACTAATTCAACAGTTTTGCCCAAGCAAAACTAATGTTATATTTTGAAATGTTGCAGCCTACAGATGTTTAAATCATATATTTGACATGCATATGCACAACTAGCCAGAAGTCAGAACTTTACAGGTCCTGCCTACCTTATTTTCAGTTATTCTAAAAACATAGTTAAAGACTCTTAGGGCAAAAACTATGACTAAGTTCATGAACTGCCAAAAAATTGGCCGTGACACCACTTATTAAAAGTTATGATAAACTAGAAGGTCCAACTAAAAGAAGCAGATGCACTGTTTGGTAGGTTATAGTTGCAGACAGAATTTTTGATGCCAAGATCAAAAGAACAAGGTGTTCATATAAATGGCATTTTATTTTGATCCTATTATTCTATATGAGCTTGAGGAGAGATCAAAGGAAAAAGCGCCCAGGTTTCACTATTAACACTTAACATAACTCCAGTCAGAAAATCCTTTCCAGATTGCCAGTGCAATTTAAAGCCCAGCACATTTTTGTTGTTCTGTTAGGTTAATATACCTGGAGGCACGGGTCTGATTCCTTGACCACCTTTTCCATTGTGGAAAATTGCTTCTGTTATATATATAATTTCAGTTATTTTCATTTTTATGACAGCCAAAGCACCCTGGCTTTGGGGAGTGCACTGGTTTGGGTTGTACCTGCTGTCCCAGAGAGACAGGCTGCTCTGAAGTGGTGACAATATATTACTGACTGTGTACAACAGTTGGGAAATTCAATACCATTGGAGTCAAGTACTAAAGTGTGGTTCAGGCCCTGCCAAGGCATACCAGCTTCCACTCAGAATGTAAACAAACTTAATGGGCCTTTCAAATATCTAAAAGTTCCTCCTGATAGCTGGCAAGAATAAATGTGCTTTAATATGTTGTATTGCTTATTATGACATTATCCAGGACTACTACTATTAATTAATGGTACTATTGCCTCTCTTAGCACCCAGCGGTGTTGCATAAAGAAAAAATAATAACATATTGTATTTCTTACAAAGCCAGAGTATGCTAACTAATTTTAATATTCATGCTTTCTTTGAATGGAAGCTTCTCACTGACGATTCAGTAACTTAGGGCAGATATTTCAGAACTGCTCTTCCACTAATTTCTTTGATTTCTACAAGTGCAGAAAGCTACTAATAAGCAGGTATTGCTTATCAGACTACCTTTGAAGAAAATCAGATATCATGCACTTATAAGGAAAAAAAAAGCCACATGTTTTTCCATGACTTGCCAGCCCCTCCTCACTTGCTACTAAAGTATTTGTGTTAAAAAGCCATTCCAAAGGTTACTGTAAATGCCAAAAAGTAGGCCTTGATGCCACAAGACCTGGCCCACCATCTTGAGCATATTCATTTTATCCAAATCTGTTCCAAGGAAGAGGTTTTGGGTGCTTGTTGAGGCCAAGTTCTATGTTTGACTTAGTACATTGTCAGAGGCATGAGGGTGGCAAGTTATGACTTTGGGAACTTGCACAGTCAAGGCCAAATACACACAGGTGAGCTGTGGCCCAGAATGAACATGACAATTATGGGTTAAATGAGGAAAAAAAATTCTCATGCACAGTCAGATTATGTTCATGTTACACACAGCAGCCAGCTGGCTATAAATCCAAGAAGTAAGCTGAAAAGCTTTAGAGTTTAAATGGATGAATACAGATATAAATGGAAGAACAGTGGTTTGTCGCCATATGAATGGCTTTTAACTGAAAAGAGTGGATTGCTTTTGCAAGGGTTTGCCAAAAGAGCAACCTTGTTGAGATGAAAAAAGGAATAAGTATGATGATTGGGACATTCCATATATTTCTATTTTCTGTTTTGTTTTGAGACAGAGAAGTTTGATTCAGTGTGTCTGAACAATTATAACGTGGCTTTACATACAGGTGTTCCAGTGAATAGGGACACAATAACACCTCTGCAGCTGATGAGCCACAAACAGGATTACTCTATAAATTTGTTTCAGATTCAAATTACCATGAGCTGAGCCTGTGAGAAGCCATGAAGCATTTTTCTTTCCACATTTCCAGCTCCAAGTAATGTATGCTATAGCCTTTTCTACTGTATACATATGCATCACTGGATCTATGGCCAACGATCCTGCCTGTGCAGAGAACCACCAGACCACTCTGAGGCTGCTAAACCAACACCTTCCTGGAAGACACAAAGGATGAGAGAGGCATTTCTGAGATATTCTTCTCTTTTGATTAAACACAGCTGACTAGCAGAGCCTTCTGGATTCTAGGCCCAAGAAATGGCCTAATAGGTTTTCATGAATGGATGGACCTGAACAATTTGGGGTTGGTAGGACCAGGAGCTGGATTTCAATGATCCTTGTGAGTCCGTTTCAACTCAGGATATTCTATGATTCTACAGTTTTCTAAAGTTAAGTTACCCCAAGTGAACATTTTGGGATCTTAGCAAGGTGCACACTTGCTCTTTCTCCCCTCCACCTAAGGCAGATGTAACTCTCTCCTCAATCCAAAAACAGGGCTCTGGTTCTTACTAACCCAAATATCAGCTGAACTTTAAAGGCATAAAGGAACTTCACATTCATAATCTATGTTCATATTCATGTATTTGTTATACAGATTATAAATACATGTGTGTGCGTGTATATATATATTTTTCTGAAACTTTTTTTAATGTTTAAAAGTGGCTACAGGCTCATGGGTTTGATGTACTCACTGTTGACAGAATCAGATGGAAACTGTAGGAAGGCTGATAACGGCTTTGCTCCCCAAAACCTTTCTCCTGTGTCTCTGAATTGACTGAATGGGAACTGAGAGGGAAAAGAACAAAGATTTGCTGTTCTTTACAGTCACGCAACGAAAGTGTAGGTTAAATACAGGAAGTATTTGCAGATTCCAGATATTCTGTGGACCTTTGTTGCTTTTCCTTGCATTCAGATCTAATCTGAGCCCTTGCACAGAGCTGGACTTTCATGTTCTGTGGTCCTCCACTTACAGAAAACCCAACCCACTGTGACAATAAGGGCAAAGAGGACTCAAGACACAAATTTTAACTTCAGCCTTTTATAGGCATTTATTCATGTTAATGCATTAAGGGAAAAATGCTTCACTAAGAAGAGATGGCTTAAAAATATACTAATGAATAAATTAATAAAGATATTTAATATATACTAATAGTGGAACACATTTGCAGACTGGCAAGATAGAGCTGTAACTTTAAAAAGAAGTTTGGATAGACAATTGGATGTTCCACATCAAACACAGCACCGTCGTATGATCTTTAAGCCCCAGGGGTATAAAAACACTGAGTGGTTTGGGGTTTTTTTTCTGATACCAAACATGTACATACCTCCAACTGACTCGAGTCACCATTAACAACTACTAAGATATTTTTAGGAGGTCCTTCAAACAGAAGAGTAGAATCCTCACTATAATTTTGAGCAAGCAATAAATTGTGTTGGATTCTTTAGCTTCAATCAAGCATCAATTTTGGATTATTTGTCTGAAGTCAGAATTCTTAAAATATGCCCTTTTTTTATAGAAACAATTTCTGGGAGGAAAAAAAGTCCTCTCCACAATTTGAGTGCAATCAGCTATTCTAATATAACTGGCTGTGATTTGGAGGTAAGGCTCAGGATCAGATATATTTAAGTAGGGCTGTATGATTAATTTAAGAGATATCCACCAATATTCACATGAATAAGCATAAACAGCATTGTTTTACCCTTGTTACGCTGCTGTATTGCCTTTGATTCTCAGAAACCTGCCTGAATTTCATAATTCTGCATTTTGCAGGAGAAGGGCTCATGGCAGGATGGGAAACTCAAATTTGTCAATCAGCAATATCTGGCATTGAAAATAGTTCTGAATATGAATAGGAAAATATCCCGCTGTGAGATATTCAGAAGAATTCTATGCCAAAACAGTGTTAGGGAAATTTCCAGCTCTCAAGAGCATTCAGCTAATTCTTGATGCATCATCTGCACCTTTGGGTGCTTTCTGGAAGCACATTCCTCCTTTCTCTTTATTGTTCTTGTAAAAAACCAGAAAACAGAGCTTTCACAAGAAAATAAGAAAAACATTAACCTCGAAGTCCTTTGGATTTGGTAAACAGTGAGATCACTGGAAATCTTAGTTTCTGCATATGAATTAGAGGAGAATAATGGGACTGAGCAAAAAGTCACGGACTATGTTCATCAATATGTGCCTTTTATGTAAACTAGATTGTTAATTGAAAACCCATTTTCAGAGTCTCTTAAGAGGCAATCACCTTAAAATTAATCAAAGTCCTGTTTTGTTGTTCTTTTTAATGGGGTTTGTGCTCCTTTGGATGCTCAGAAAATTGATTGGAGCACAGACTGGAACCAGAGGCTTTGGGGTTCATGTCTCAGAGTCCATCATTCCCAGGACTGAGAGAGTTGGGGTTTTTTTAGCCTGGAGAAAAGGAGGCTCAGTGGAAACTTACTGCCCTGTACAACTCCCCGACAGAAGCTTGTAGACGGATGGAGGTCAGTCTCTTCTCTCATGTAACAAGGGTTAGGACAAGAGGAAATGGCCTCACATTGTGCCAGGGAAGGCTTAGGTTGGCTACGAGGGGATATTTCTTCACTGAAGGGGTGGTCAGGCATTGGCACAGGCTGACCAGGGAAGTGATGGAGTTCCCATCTCTGGAGGGATTTAAAAGACACATAGGTGTGGCACTTGGGGACATGGATTAGAGATGGGCTTGGCAGTGCTGGGGGATTGGTTGGACACACCTTTGCCCACCCTGTCCCCAGTCAGTGAGTGACACACATGGTTCCCAGCTGATGTCACTGAACAACAGTGGAAGCACACAGATGTCCATCAGCAGTGAATGGATCTGGTTAAAGGCCAGGGAGACATTGGGGCAATGGGTGCTTGCTCAAGGCAAGTGCAGGTGAGAACTTACAGGACATACAGATGATGAAGAGACATGGTATTGACAAGAACTACTAAAGCAGGACCCTGGGGTTGGCATCATTGAACAGGATTGTCCAAGGCAGTAGGAACCACAGTGCCTGGGGTCTGCTCACCAGCCACTGCAGTAGGTCACAGTCCCCAAAACAACAGAATTTCCTTTTTCCACCTGATGATCACCACTCCCTTAGTTTTCAACCACTTCTTTTCCCATTTACCTATGGCTTTCCCTGTTTGTCATTTCTACTAAAGCTTCCTCTGTGAGGTATGTGGGACAAAGTCTTCATGAATGATTCTGGGTGTTTTTTAAATATATTCCTCTCCTTAAAACGTTCCTTATTTCTTCAATGCCTAGCAATGACTCTTTATAAAAATAATCTCATCCTAGTAACACAGTGATAGATATCAAAGGGGAATATTTGCCACTATTTTGCAGTCAAACAGCCTGAAAACATCTTAAACAGCATATAGAGGAAAGGTCTGTATTTGTCCACAGACATATTTTCTTAACAATTTTTTTCATCAATTTATTTCAGCAAGAATGACCAACTTAAATTTTTCAGAGTCTTCAAGGACCTTATTTCATGAATTTGTATTAAAGGCAGGAAAGTATACATAAATGTTTTAAAAGGAGCCAGGAATATGAGCAAGAGTTTTTGTGGAAACAGTGCCATTAGATTTAAAATGCCAAACACTCAAATTACTTCTGACACATTTGATCTGAGTAGCTTTTGAATTTGCACCTACAAACAATAAAAAATACTGGTTCTGAAGGAGACTGATTATTTCCTTAACAATATTTTACCACAGAGAAGTTATTCTCTCTTTCTCCCAGATCTGACAGCCATTCAAATGCCCTGGGTTTGCTGCACACTAAACTAGAAATATGATCTCTACTTGGAAACTCCCCTTCAAAAACAGTTTCTTCTGTCAATTCTCAGTAACTGCACTCAATAACAAGCGTGACTATTGAACTTTGAAAGTATCAATGTTCAGTCATCTTCCTGAGCTTACATATCACAGCTGCAGGGAATAAAGATGCTGAAAGACCGCGATCTCTCCTCATCGTTTAGATGTTTATCATAACCCTTTGTGATATTTAGCTGGCACTGCTTTCTGCTCCTTCATTTCCAAATGGATGAATCACAGACTTGGTCTTCCAGGAACCAACCACTTGAGCTATTCACTGCACTTCCTTCAACTGTTGCTCGACCACAGCCAGCCCTTTCATTGACCCCACCGTTAATAAATGTTCAACGGGAGAGTCACAGCTAAAATGCATATTAAACCTTCTGAGAAGGGAATGACTAATCAACACCTAAACCCTAGAACTGCGACAGAGAATTTCCCAGAGCCTCCTGTAGCCAATGTGGCTTGTTCACAGGCTGGAGCGAGGAAGAGTCACTGTGGAAGGCCAGATTCCCTTACTTTCTTATTCAATAATTATGCAATGTGTTGTCTGTAATCTGTTTCAAGTTATACACAGGTCACGAATCACAGATTAAAACAAAACTAAAGGGTATAGTCTGAATCATTATAATTAGCTGCTAACTTTAAGTTACAACTTGCCAAAAAATAGGTCAGCAAGCCGACATTTCACTAAAAAAGAGCAACAACTCATCTGCTGGTCATTTCACTCCAACTACCATGCTTGGACTGCTGCCCCCGACTCTCCTGCAATGCTCCCAGATCACCTCCCACATTCAGCATGTGGACACAAGAAGCCTCACAGGACACGTGGTAAATTTGACCACTCACCTCTATTGAGGCTTTATGCATTCAATTAACTACCTTCTTGGAAAGTATCTCATTGCATTGCTGGACCCACATTTCTATGGACAGCCTGGAATCCAGGCAATGCTACATTAAACTCTTACTCAGATAACGGTCCTACAAAAGAAAGAATGCATCTTATAAAAGCCATTTAAGTCTCTAAGAACTTAGTTCCTCTATTAAGTAAACTCCTGGTACACATTTGAATTACATGAATCTTCAAGACCCTGCAAAACTTAACTACGTCCATGAGTCCCAGGTCAGTAATAAATTCTACTGTGACTTCAGCAGAACCAGAGGAAAGAGGTTCGTGTGCTGTCAGGTGCTGACAGAGTCATGTGAAGACACAGAAAGAGGCAATAGATGACTGAGATAGCTATTTCAAAAGGTCTGCAGCTGCCTAATGATAAATTTATACTCAGACGTTTAGAGTGAAAAGTGTAAGAACTCACTTCCTGAGTCAACATCACCAAGGGGAAAAAAAAAAAACAATGAAAAAATGGAAAGCTCGTAGTGAAAAAAATACAAAATTTTCTGATTCAGTGAAAAAGGGCCATAAAAATGCAACAAATCAAAGAATCCACCAATAAAACAAAGAATCCTCAAAACAGAAAATCACCTTGGAATACTTTCCTGCAATTTCCAAACCTCGGCCAGACTCAATGATCCTACATGGCTTTTCCAAGCTAAATGATTCTGATTCAACCTGTGACATTGAAACCCTTCCAGAACACACACTGGTAAGGCATTATTCAATCACAAAAGGCTCAAAAAAGGTTTTCTATCAAAAAATTATTAAGGATACTACCCCATCCTCTCAAGTCATACACACCATTCATTGCTTCCAGGTAAGACCACTGCATTATGAGCCACCTTGGTGTGAAATACAACTCCTAAATGTCTGCAACACAAGAAGCTGGCAACAACTGGCCTTCATAGCATCATTAAATACATACCTCTTGTGTATTCCTGCTCCCTCCATCAACAACTTGCTTACCATCATCCATATCTCATCATCTCTCTCATTTGACTGGTCTTACCTCACAGAAGCAACTATTTTCAACATGACTATCCTTCAGAAAAAGCACAACTGCTTGTTTCAGAAGCTTAATTTTTAGGTTTTTTTAGTGTATGTATGTATACACACATCAATCCTGTATATTTATATACATATAGAAGATTTTCTAAGCAGGAAACTATGGAATAATTTCTAACAGCTATTAACAATTTCCAAACTTTTTAGGTTCCTAATGCAAAACTTGTCTATTTTAATGGAGATTTTTAAAACTATTTTTTTTTTTCTGCACATTAAGGTCATTTAAAAGACCCAGCTACTTCAATGATCTTGGGCAACTTTTCCTGAAGATGTGGTAAATCACCATGACCACAGATACATAAAAACAGCTACATAAAAACAGCTGCAAGGAAAAGGTTTACTCTCTCCTTCCTTAAGTTATTCAAGAGCAGAAACACAAAGGGTGATGATTCCTAAGGTTTTGAGCTCAGCTCTGTCACAAATGGCAGAAGCAACTCCTGGTTGTGTATCAGTTTGAAGTGGCTTTGGTGCCACCATTAAGGACCATCATCTGATGGCCAAGGAAGATGCAAGAAGCCTCCTGGTCCCTTCATCTCCAGTCCCAACTTATCAGCTACTGCTGTTTTCAGCAGTCCCTTGATTTCTCTGTCTCTAATAGGTGGTTATTTTGCTCTGATGCCAAAACCAACGGTACGTGAACTTCTTCTGTGGCTTCCTGATCTTTCTGTAGTACAACCAACAGCAGCAATAAAACAGATTATTTACAGAATAGCATGTTAAAAAAAATCCAGGCTTTTATAAAAAAATGCCTCTCCTAGGTATAGCGTTTATAAGGAGGAATAGAAACTATTTTTAAAATTCTGGAAATGTAGTTCTTAATTCAAAATAGTCCCAGAATTAATTGCTGTCAGCTGTCCATTACAATTCAGAACCTGTGTCTAACTTGGAACTTCGGTATATTTACTCTAAATTTTAGAGTATAATAAATGCTTTTATTACCTTTTTACAGGAAGCAATACAGAATTATTTGTAATGGAACCAGTAAGCCAATGATCTTCCATATCTGAAATTTCCTAGTTATACTTAAGTAATAAAAATGCACCAAGACAGCAGCAAGAAAGCAAGTGGACACTTCTCCACAGCATCTCTACAATAAGCAGCAGAGCTGTGGCACTACATCAGAATGTTCCAAACCTAAATTGAATGGCAGCAAGATTGCTGTGGTTCCAGCTATGTTAATTAGGCTGGATTCATGGTTCATTGAGGCTGCAATTATGTTGCAAAGAAATGCTGCAAGCAGGCTATCCCATCCTCCTGCAGCATGCTGAGTGTGCTCCCATTTTTCTTGGGGCAAAGAGACTTTCTAAAGGAATTTAGACATTTTAGACCACACGGTTTGTGAAGATGCAATTAGATGACCATGTTCTATTATTTTCTTTTTCTGACTTATCAGGAAAAATAGCTTCCCAAGTTCATTGGCTGTTTTTTAACCATGCTTTACTTGCTGATTTGCATACTGAGCATATAAATTAAAAGCCTTATTAGCTCCATTTCAACTGCAAGGTAAGTAAAGGAGGGGAAGAGTTTTGTCCAAAGTTATGTAGTTCCTCAGTGGAAAGAGAACTGAAGTATCTCCCATCTTCTTTGGTTAATGGCTGGACAGTAAAATCTCAGAGAGCTTTTGCAACCTAAATATTTCTATGATTTCTTTTGATAACATCTCCTGATCGACTGTCATGGATAGAACACGAATACCAACTAAAATCCAAAAATTTCTGCTCCGATAAATGGTTTAAATACGTGACAAGTTTGTTTTCAGCCAATGCATTGGTAGGAAGGAGGTCTGCCAGTGCCTCATGCAACCAGGCAGAGGCTCTGCCAAGCAATCAGGAACTGAACTCAGATCTTCAGAAAATGACAATTAAATCCAACTAAATCAAATATATAATACATTCATGATATGAGAAAGCAACAAAATCAATGATAAATTAATCTGATGACATTAATTTCTGAATTCAAAGCACATTTAAATCTATATGCTTGCAGTGGAGAAATAATACAATTTGCATTTACCTTAGTAACTACTGTTAAGTGCTTAAGTTACCCCTGATAATTAAAAATACATTAAAAATACCTACATACATCCATACATCACAAACACCAAATTTATATATTTGTATAAATTTTGAAATTAAAATTTTTAAAAGTAAACTATAATATTGCCAGATTTAGTCCAAGAAAATCAAATGCACTACTTAAATCAGCAATGTCAGACTTCTAACGTTACTGTTTCCTTAATCTCCAGTATTGTTTCGGTTGAGTGAAAAGCCTTTGTTGCCTGTTCCTTGGCAATGAAAGGTGAAGAAACCCTTTGTGATACCAAAGGAATGAATAAGTAAGCCACGTGAGGACTAAAGCAGAACTTCAAGTTGTATTCACCAGTCCTTTACATTTCCATTTGATGTGAGAAGCACTTGGTGAAATAAAGAGGAGCAAATTGACACTATACTCTCAAGTAAGTGAAAGAAAACACATGATGAGCTCAATACATTGGCCAGCAATAAGAAGGAAATAGTTTAATATGGCAGCAGCTCCTTTCCTGAAAGGGAAAGGTGTGCTGGCCCTCAAACATAAGTTTTCAAACATTCTGTTTTTTTTTTTACTGGGCTAAGGGACAGAGGA
>VXBA01002417.1:1452717-1600217 GCA_013399895.1 Serilophus lunatus | reverse complement strand
GAGAAGGTTTTCGCATTAGTGCTGCCAGAGACATCTCCATCTATTCTTTGAGCTTGAAATCAAACAAAAAGGTATCAAATACACCAGCAGAGTTCACAGAGCTGCTGATGCTTTGGCTGTAGCTTATTTTTCAGTGGGAGATAAAAGGTGATTCTCTGTATTAAGCATCATCACAGGATAAATTTGCTGTAGCCGACTGCACTAATACAATAGCACTGCCGACACGTATTGAAACTTAATCCCTCTGAAGGCACACGAGCTTCTTTTAAGTTTCAAACCTACACCATTGAAAAACATCTTACTACTGTGTATTCAAGAATACTTTTCCCTTTAGCTGCTCTTCTCATCCTTTTCATTGTTTGTATTTATTCAAAAGGAGCATTGATTTAAAGTGGAACTGTAAATAAGTCATTACTCTTGATCATTCTCTACTAAACTACTGTTTATTTCTAAAACCAGTTTTGATACTCAGTTATAAAACATTCTTCTTGTGATGATGCAGATAGTTTACTCACATATTTGAAAATGCAGACACCATCTTACTACAATGACAGAGTAGCATTCCATTTCCAAATGTAGTTCCAGAGGTAAATCATGTATCAGCATATAAGAAAATCAAAAGAAATGCAGTTGTATCTTGTTGAGGAACAGGAATGCTACAACAAAAAGAAAATAATCTAAATCTCTAAAAGTAACACCTCCACACAGCTTATCTTTAAAACTCTGCTCAGTAAATGGTCAAAGCTTTCTTTTAAAAGTTATAGGTGCATGGAAAAGTGAAAAATAACTAAGGATTCTTCTGTTTTTATTGTCTCTAAAGCACAGCATGCTTGGATCATGCTTCTTCATATCAGAAATGCAGGTTTTGTCTATCCTAGGAGACTGCACGGTAACTGGGGAACTGGAGTGAAATGATCACGTTATCACAAGGAAAAAGAATGTGAAAACTGAGTAAATGAGTGCAGAACTGCTCTTTGGGTGAGCTTTGCATTGGGTTTGGTTTATTAACCAATGCTGATCTCGTCCAGTAACTAAATAAGAACAAGTGAGATAAAAAATACTGCTCTTTGTCTCAATAACCCTCAACAGCATAGAGTGAGAGATTAAAATCAAAGTATTTTAATACATCCTGGACTTCCTTCCATGTGTGAGGTTGGGTAGGACTAGCCTAAGCATTTTGCAATCTTTGAGATTAAAAAAGCAGTGAAAGTATAAGTAATTATTGTAAAACCAAAACCTTCTTTTCCAAATCACAGACCTTGTGAGAAAAATAATTTGTATTTCAAGTCTTCTTTTATGTCTGAGGTACAATCCTACTGGAAGAAGGATTTTTTGACTGAGTGCCTTAAAAGATGACCCTCATTTACCTATTATTCAATACTGATTTAAATTACTGGGTTTCTTAAGTTTCTGACCTCCTGTATTTTATGATGTATTTAAAACACTTTGACTCTTATGAACCATTTAATTAAGTAGATAATAACTACACATTTGTCCTACTTGCCATTCACCAAAGTTAAGTTTCAACATTACTTCTGGAACTATCCAGCATGCCTATCATTCACCAGCTTTTATTTCAAATTACAGAGGGGGGGAAAATTGGTCCTTGATTATTCCTATGATATTGATGACACCAACATATGGCACTGGAAAAACTGAGAAATAAATCTGCAATTTTTCAACCTATGGTTAGTGTTTCACAGCTGGAAGAAGAAATCAGATTATCAGATGATATAAATTGCTATAATTGGCTTACATGGAACGGCAGATCTTAAAGTCAGATGAAGATCTGGTGCACAAACCTTGGTTGCTCAAACAAACCATTCAGAAATGTTCATCTCTGCCTTCTGCACCCAAATACATTTCAGGGGACAGAGTACAGACATAAGGAAAGAAAGTTCTCTGAGCTATATAAAAAATGAGGCAGAAAAATGTCTGTATTCAGCCCAATATTATACTGTTATTTTGGTTACAAGATTGATGCCATACTTGCTAACCAACTGAGGCAACTCACAAAGGCTGCATCTACTCAGCTATTTGGCTTCATCATTAAAAAGAGATCTCTATCAGAATCAGATGCTTATTTTTCAGGATTAAAGAATCCATGTCATAGTTAAAACACTTTCATATGCCTAATGGACTTACCACAGTTGTGCTGGAAAGGGCCTTTAGGTCTGCATTATAAATGCCCAATTCTCTGGTTATATTTTTAAAAGATTAAAAAATAAATGCTTGCTGGACACAGCAGTGCCCATAACATGAACCTTTATTTGAGGACTAAATATATCCATGACTTGAAACCTGAGTATTCACAGAAACTCAGAATGGTTTGTGTTGGAAGAGACTTCAAAGCTCACCTCATTCCAGCCCCCTGCCATGGGCAGGGACACCTCCCACTATCCCAGGCTGCTTCCAGCCCCGTCCAATGGCCTTGAACACTTCCAAGGATGGGGAAGCCACAGATTCTCTGGGCAGTCTATTGATCATTAATGAATGGGAATGGTGATCAGAACATCACCTAACTAAAATGTAGACAGGATGGGATGTCCTGCTGGCTTCAAATGATAAAATGTAACTCTGCCTCACTTTGGGAACGCCCTGGTTTGACCATGTGCTATTCCATCTAACAGCAGGTATAATCAGGAGTAGGACCAGAACACATCCAGCTGAACACAGTTGCCTTTTTGAGACTGGCCTAACAGCATCCTGGTATAGGAGCACCAAAATGGCTTCAAAAACGTCTGAGTGTAGATCCTTGTGTGTGGTTTGGTTTTCAGTAAAACTTCAGACTAAGACTCCTATGGAAGGCACAAAACACCATGTGTGTTGCTGCCTCATGAATTAATTAAGAGGGGAATGTGGAGAATAACAGAGGGATTCCTTTATTTTCACACACTTTTCTGGTAAACCTGCCTAAGTAATTGACTTTGATACTGACTCAGATAGTATGGCTCAATTCTTTTGACCTATCTCAAAATTTATGTATTTGAGGTAATTTTGGACTTTTTCCCACAACAATAGGACCCTAAGGTGGAGGAAAAGGACACAATAAACTATAAGAGTCTCAAAAATTCCATCTTTAGCTTAGAAACAGGTCCCACTTGAAATATCAAAATCTTGATTATTATTAAATAAAACAACTGAACACCCTGGGTTCCTACAAGCTCAAGTGTGTGTGCATACACAAGACATGCACGAGCACACATATGTAAAGGACTTCTGTTCAGCTCTTCTCAAACTAGCTGACGACAAATACTTTTAATCTATTTGGAAATGTGGTTTCATAGTTCAGTCCTTTGGGGCTTGAGAACTTTGCTCATCATGTCCCTGGGGCATTGCACAGTAATCTCTGAAAAACTGCATGCTAGATTAGCTCTGATGACAAAAGGCACTGAGGATCTTTATATTTATGTGGTTTGATGAAGACCAGCACTTCCCTGTCAGACATGGGAGGTCCAGCACCCTGCAAGGGGTCAGGAACAGAAAGCAGAGAGCAACAGAGTACGTCTTAAACTGCTAAAATATCTCAAATGTAGAAAAATCCACAGTTACATCTTTCCACAGTCAGATTGAAAGAGCCCTTTTGGCTTCCATCACAAGGTAAGCTCCTATTTCCTATGTCCCAGCTCCATATTGCTGCCTCCTGGTATATTTGTAGCATATGCTACAATTAATAGTGACAGCATCTAGGCAGCTCTGAGGACACATCCCCATCAACACCCACAGTTCAGAGACTTCAGTCTCACTCAATTCCTCCTTTATCCCCTCACTGCTCCCTGTTAAAAAGTTCCAACAAATAATGTAATTTTGAATCATAGAATGGTTTGGATTGGAAGGAACCTAAAGCTCATCCTGTTCCACCCCCTACCAAGGGAAGGGACACCTTTCACTATCCCAGGTTGCTCCAACCTGGCCTTGGACACTTCCAGGGATGGAGCAGCCACAGCTTCTCTGGGCAACCTGTACCAGGGCTTCATAGGGAAGAATTTCTTCTCAAAATCTTATGTAAATCTGTCCTCCTTGATCTTAAGGTCATTTCTCCTCACAGGCATAACTCAGCTGTAATTGTTGTACCTGGTCTCCACAGAAAAGTGACAATTTTGCTGTTTTGGTAAATGCCACTATGACTATTACTCTAAAATTTGTGCAATTTAACTATTAGACCACATCAGAGATGGAGTCCCCATCAATTCTGCCTTCTAACCAGTGCAATACTCTACCCAAGGTGCATTTTCTATACATTTAATAGTAGATGCACACAATATTCTACAAATAGACTTCAAAAATTTCAGAAAAAATGTTTCTACTGGTGTTTCTACTGTCACATGCCACAGAAATATTTTGACAAATACAAGAACATTTAGAAAGATGACTAAAAGCAATGAACTACAAAATAGTCTTGTTTATGTGAACATCAACACATTAGCCTCATTCTTTTGAAAGAGAAAATGCCACAGATCTGTCAAGGTTAAGGAAATGATCTTCACATTGACAGGAAAATAGATGTAGATGATTGAAAATTTGAAATTTATTAGCATTTTATTTTCCATATATTAAAAATAAACCTCAGTACAGTGAAGTTTCTACAGAATAAAAAAACCCTCGATGGCTGTGAGAAGACAAGCAAAGAAGAGGAGACTGATGATGCAGCTGCTTGCTGCACTGAAAATGAGTGAGCACCTAAAAACTATCATGATTTATTATGCACATAACTAGGGCTCTGAGAGAGCACAGAGATATTACCTCCAGCATGACTCAATAATAGGTTAAATTCTGCTGCTAAAATTGTTTATGTGTTTCACCTCTTTCCAATCAACTGAACAATGTACTGTCACAGTACAAAATTTGAAGTGCATGGTTTCGAGTCCAGGACAATCCTTGACGAGCATATTTAAACTTAACATGAACCTGGATGCCATTTAAAAGAAGTCAGGGAATGAGATGACAATAGAAAGGTTGTTATGAGAAGCACAGGAACAGCACTGCTGAGAGAGGATACAACCCCACCTTCCCACTTGAGCATCAGATACAAAAGAATTCTCAAAATCAACACGGGAAGAGCCATGACAGCAAGCACTTCACACCAGATTCCGTAGGTAGATGATACAAACCCCACACATGAGAAGCACTGAAATCCACTGGCAAGTTCAGTAAGATCAAACATTTCCTTCACACTGTCCACAGCCATTCTAACATTATTCTGAGCATTAGATTATGGTTTTTTGACACTTGGAAGCTCCTAAAGGAGTGTGATTTAAAGGCCATTTATCAGGAAGGCAATCTAATGCTACCAAATGTATGCTTTGTTTATTCCTCTCTCCTTTCATATATGCTGGTATTGAAAGATAAAAACTGAAAATAAATGGAGAGTGTTACACTGGATGCCAGATTTCTGCATCTGGGTTTGATTCCTGATTGTCAGTGGTTGCACAGAGAAAATCAACTTCAAGTTTAATTGTCAGCGTATAGTCATAGCAATGATGCTACCACTGGAATTATGGATTCCTGATTTTAAGAATTTTTTTAAGAAATAAAATCATTTACTTCAGCTACTAAACAAATCTGTGTTTAGCCAATACACTGATGAGCATTTCTAGCACAACACAATTGTGTATATGAGCCTGTATTGAGATCTGCTTGCAGATACCTCAGCACCTCCTTACACTGAGCCTTCATTTCAAAATATTTCCAAATACTCATTTCCAGCAGCATTTTTACCCTTTAGTTACTGTGCAGTCCCAGGTAACTTCAGCAGGTCATGATCAAATACCTTATGACTCCACATGCAATGATTCCTGATGTCTCAGCTGATATTTACTGTTAATATAAAAGTTACTCTGTATTAACTTTATACATTTAGAAATAAAGTGCAGCTCCTCACTCTTATAGCCATCCAGACATATAAAAAAACTGTAGGATTATATTTATGGCTACATAATAATTCTTGATAAAAAAATAACTAATTGTTCTCAATAATTTCTTCTGGAACACAGCAGCAGTACTTTTTGTAATCCATTTTATTCATCCCATTCAGAAAAACAGGATTTAAAAATAATATTTAAACAAGCTTGAGGATAACAACTAAAAGGTACCCACGAGAGACATATTTAAATGCCTGCTAAATATATTTACCTAAGTCAACAATGAAGTTTTATTTGGCAATCCTACATTTTAAAGCTATTGTCTCAATTAGGCCAAAAAGGAGGATACTGCTTATGACTGCAAGTCTCTGCCTGCATTCATTTATTGTTCAGTTCACAGTCTCTGAATACAACACAATCCTCCAACGGAGTCAGCTTTCATAATTCAGCAGTACAAAGTCTGCAAACACATGTAACCTAGATCCATATTTCACAGTGACAGCATATGATAGCAGAATGTGAAGTATTAATGCTAGTGTCACTACAGTCCTACACTCTACTGCACTTTAAGAGAAAGCAGCTGCTGAGATGAAATGTGTGCCAACTGTCTGAAGACAGAAACATAAGAAACATTCCTTCTGTTACAAAGGGAGAGACACACACAAACAGACTTTCTTTTAGACTCAACAAGCACAAAGTTTCTTACTTTGCCTTTTACATTTCTATTTCAAAACCGCTCTCGCGCCGTGTGCTGGGGGAGGACGTGCCTGGGTGGGAGTCCCAGCCTGGGCCACGGAGGAGCTCTCGAGGAAGATGAGGGCTGGGTGAAGGTGATGCATCAGGACAGGAAACTGCTGGAATGGTGATAACAATCTGGCATAATTCTCCAAAATCAGTTACAGACTCATGGAATCACAGAACCACTTAGGCTGGAAAAGCCCTCTGCGATGAACAAATCCAACCAGCACTGCCAAACCCATCTCTAACCCACATCCCCAAGTGCCACATCTATATGGCTTTAAAGTCCCTCCAGGGATGGTGACTCTACCACTGCCCTGGGCAGCCTGTGCCAATGCTTGGTAACCCTTTCTGTGAAGAAATTTTTCCTAATATCCAATCTAAACCTCCCCTGGCACAACTTGAAGCTGTTTCCTCTCATCCTGCCACTCATTACCTGGCAGCAGAGCCTGACCCCCACCAAGATCCCACCTCCTTTCAGGCAGTTGTAGAGAACAGTAAGGTCTCCCCTGACCCTAATTTTCTTGAATCTGAAAACCCTCATCTCCCTCAGCCACTTCTAATGCATACATAAAACCCAATTCCAATCAAACATCTGAGATACAAACATCCAGCATGCTGGTTAGAGGTGCTTTAGGACCTTCCAGGAATATTACATCAGCTTTTCAGTAACTGAAAGAGTGAAATACTCTCCTGCTGCAAACATCTTTGTCCCAACCCAACCTTGTGGAGCACGTGGCACGTACCTGCCACTGAGAGCGTCTTTAATTAGAATAAAGGATTGGATTAATAAGGTGTGTTTTTTAAATCTATTCTCTAGATTAAGATCAGTAGAGAACCTGCTCTTCTTGATTTGTGTCTAGTCCTGGAGCAGCCCCACCAAATGATCTCCCCCGTGCTGTATCACCAGCTTTTATACCCGGCACTACAATAAAGAGTGTGACATAATCCCAAACGTTCGGCCGTAATTCACTTAAAAACTAGTACAACCTCATTGACCTCCTTATCAAACAATTTATTGTGCATTTACAGACTGGACAATGAAATAGAGGAGGTAAGGTATTAATGGTGACACTATTTGGCAAGCTCATAGTGCAGTTCATTCAAAAGGCAATTTTAAAATTGAATGAAGAGGTTTGACTAGGCAATAAAAACAGCCACAATGCCAGTGAACAGTACTTAGGAGGAAAGCCTCTAATTATCCTATTTATAAATCAACGGCAATTTTACTGATGACTTCTTCTCAAACTTGATTAAAATAACTTCAAAAAATTAAAAAATAATCAGATCATATTTATTTTATTAAATTACAATTTTAAAGCATTATTGATTCTCTTCATAAATGAAAATGATAAAAACTTGAGGACAAGAATGAGACAACATTTTTTAAGAGAAACATTTGTACAACACTCTGCAACATAATTATAGTGCTGCCCTTGGGGAAGGGGATTTTATTTTATAATGAGAATGTTTACACTGTTATGGGGTTCAATCTATCTGGGAGGGAAGGTTAAACTTCTTTCCATTAAAGACAGGCTTATAATGAAAAGCTCTGAAAGGAGAATGGAGTCTAATATAGTAGATGTAATGGCCTATTAAATGATTCACACACACAAAATGAATCAAATTCATTGTATCTTACTGCTCTTTTATGACAAAATTGTTGAAAAAATAAAACTATTGTCAAGATAATTGCATATTACATATACTGTATTACTGTAACTACTATTCTTATTGGGTGACCCAGAGTCTACATTTTAGGTACATTAATAGGACATTACATTTTAAATACTTTATAGTATTGGAATGTTGCACAAAAATCCCACTTTCACTCTGAAGGCAAAAATCAATTCAGACTTAAAGTCATGCTGCAATTCTGCATCATTCTTTTTCAATTAAGTTTTTGCATACATTCTTTATGATGTCATTTCTACATTCCTGCAACAGATGTTTGTTTATATCCCAATTTACTCAAATGCTGCTGTACTAGTCCCTGGTATTTTGAATGTAACCTCTACAACCAGCCTGTGTTTCCAAAACACACTACAAAAAATGTTTTCTTAAACTTGTCCCCTCAATCTACTGGTAAAAAATCACCACATCTGATCATCACACTAAGAGACATTGTTCTTACAAGAATCTGAATGTATCAACAACCCAGAAGAAATCAAAGTTGTGGTACATCACTAAAAAAAATAATTCTGTGCCAGCAGGTCAAAAAGTAGGAAATATTTGGGTTTTGCAAGAAGGATTGAAAATTTTAGATGAGATCCATAATGCAATAATTTGTCCCACTACTAAGAGAGCTGCAATAATAACCACTGTTCATTAGGGAGCTGGTCTTGCTGACACCCATGCAGACTGAGAAAATCTACATGGCTGTAGTTAAGTCACCTACAGAACTGTTTTACATTAAACATCAGAAGCCTTGGTCTATTATATTTGTTGGGTACTAATGCTTCTTAGATACTGGTTGCACTTTTTTTCATGTGTGGGAAAGTCACAGGATGTACCAGGTGTTATCATAATGCAAGTGAAGGTATAAATAATACAGGACTGAGAATATGACGGGCACTTTCATACAAAAAACAAAAACACACTGAGCGGTTTTCTTTTCCAAATGAACACCTGAAACCTGGGACACCACAAACATCTAAAAACTTCAGATTTCAAAATACACTAAGGTAAGTTTATAGATGTCTTTGCAAGCATACCAAGAACTTCAAAGTACCTCAAAATCTCAAATAATTTCAACTGAGTTGCACAGAAAATAAGCCAGAATTTCTAAAGTCACCTGATGGTAGTTAGATTTCGCAAGGAAGGATGACTACGTAGTAGGTCCTTGCATTTTAACAAATAAAGGACTTAGTTAAGCATTTTCCAGCTCCCACACTTTTTCCGAGCCTTTTTCAGTATTATTTCAAAACTTTTGTTATCAGATATGATATAGCAGGTAACTTTAATGCAAGCACTAAATCATGACCAGAGCACAAGGAGCCACAGCAAACACTTGCTTTCATCCAGCTTCTTAGGAGAACCTGCTCAGTGAGGGTGAAAAACCCAACATTTCTCATCTACAACTGGCTATGAAAACCAGCACATTTTAAACATTTCCTAGGCTGCACATGCTTGATTGAGGGTTTTTTAATATAATTTAAAGTCACTCTAAAATTTGACACTATTTCACAGCAGAAGGCCATTTCTTAAAGCTTTTAACACTGAAAGTCAAGGCAAGAAGAAAAAAAAAATCAAAAATATTTTAATTACAGGAAGGAAGGTGAGGATTTTCACTTTTATGTTCCTATTATTAGAATTAAAATAAAATAAATAATCCAGATTTTATAATCTGAAATGAAATTATTTCTCTTGTAGCACATATTCTCCTCCAGAAGGCAAGCCCCAGCTCCTAAGCACCAGTCAAATACTGTAACACATGACTGCAATAAAACAAATTAATCAGTCACATCTCATTGAGGCATCCAGTCCAAGAAGGTGAGCAATTAGAACAATGGTGGAATAACTAGCAAGTGAGCAAACTGGTCTAGTGGAAGGTGTCCCTGCCCATGGCAGGGGGTTGGAATGAGATGGTATTCAAGGTACCTTCCAACCCAAACCACTCCATGATCCTATGAATTCATTTACCTTGCTTATAAAAATAAGATACATTGATGAGGATAAAGTTCTACCCATGAAAAGTGGTCTTTGATATTAAAATTAATAAAGTAACTACACAAAAGTGTAAGATACATAAAGAGAAGGGACAATTACCAATGTAGAAGGCAACAAAATATAAATAGAAAATGGTCCAGGTTGTTGAGTCCAAAATAAGTTTATTTTCCAAAGGTGCAGTACTAGAGACTGGAACAGCAAGTCTAAAAGGCAGGTCAATAGTCAGAGAACATGCAACAAGGAAATCAGCCCATTAAATAACTGGACTCTTAATTTACCAATGAAGGAGCAACTCAGAGACAGTTTCTTGAGGTGATTAAAGGTAGAGAAGGTTGATTGTCTTGAAAGGATTCTCTGAATAGTTTCTTTTTGCAAAACTACAGGCCTCAACCACTATTCCTGGAGTAAAATAATGCCAATAATACACATTACCTAGCAGATGCTTTTCAATTGAGTCATTTATGACTGTGTGTATGTGGCCTGAACATTCATTCAACAACTACTAACACTGAAGGTTCATCAAAGCCATTTATTTTCTCCTTCCCCTTGTATCCATTTCCAGAACCTGCCTTCTCCTCTCTTTTTAAGACTTCATTACCCACACTTCAGGCATCATTATTACTGCACTGGAATAGTGCTGACACACCATACTCATTTAATGGTTGCCCATAGATATGTAGGAGGATGAGCTGCACATCCTCCTTAATCACTGTGTTTGAGTATCCCCACTTACCTAACAACTGCTCTATGGATAATTAGATTTTCCAGATGAAGAGGAATATCATCCAATTGCTCCACAAAATGGTTAAAAGAGAGAAAAGTCAATACCAGACCTTGCACCTCCGAAGACAATGAAGTGCTCAAGTCAAATTTTATACATCCAAAGAAAGCATCTTCATCATCACGAGGCACCCTCCTAGTTAATATTCACTTTGGGAATTTCAAGTTAACAAATGCTTTCCAAACTCCATTTTTTCCTCAAGGAAAACCCATTTGTTTTCTTTATAGTAGGTCTTTTAAAAGGGAGTCATAACTGATGGATTACAACATGTTTCTACCTTTTCAATCTGAATTTCATAAGAACAAAATAAACCACAAATGAAAGTCCTTGTACCAGGCACGTTGAACCTTTCTTCTTCTATTAGCATATCAGTCTGCAATCATAACTAGATCAATAGCGAAGATATCTGCTTAAAAGAGCACCATGCTTTCTTTTGTCAGAAATTCATTACTTTTTATTAGGGTCATTGCTTGAAAACTTCAAAACACCATATGGACCTAATTGTGGTTTATTTTGGCAAAAAGGAAGACACTGTAGAACAATTGAGGCATTACATTCTACAATTCCATTACTTTCATCCCTCTCTGTTTTATTACTGTGTCATTAAAGGCAACTTGAGTGAGCGAAGAATTATAGTGTCATGTGTACGGGCTAGTAGATTAATAACAAAACACACTCAAGTTTAAAGGTATCTAACAGCTGTTTTCATTATTTTGTGTAAATACGCTTGAAGCATATCTATCTGATTAGTGGATAGAGTGCTCTTCTCTGTCACATGCCATGGGCACTGCTATGTGCAAGTAATCAAAGTGCTCAGAAAATGAGTTTACATTGTTCACTGCTGAAATACACAAATGTCAGAAAGTGACTGCGCATCAAAGCTCAGGCAAATCAGCTGCTGCAAACAAACAGACTCCAATGCACATTGCAGGTCTAAACATTCCTCTGCAGCACAATGACAGAACAGGACTTATTGCCAGCCCAAATGAAGTGATGCTCGTGGAATAATAAGTTGCTAACGTATAGATGTGCCAACAAGTTCAGCACCGGGTACCGCTGGAAAGAGCTCAGCAGCTTCCAGGACCAAAGGGACACTGTTTTAATGCCATAATGCTGGGCAACTTTATGGATTTCATGCAAGGTTTCATTAGAAAGCAAAAAAAAAAAAAAAAAGGGGTATTTTTTTTTACCTGCTGTCATCTTTTTTAAAAATTAATCTTAATATTTTAAAATAGTTTCTATTCATTTGTAAGTTTTTTGTGACTAGGCTACCAGGAATCTTGACAGCTAATCCTATATTTTATTGGCAACAAAAAGACAACATTTTAGGCACCCAAAAAGGGGTCAAAGCTTCTCTTTTCCATATATAGTCACATCATTCAAGATGCATAATTCAAACTCAGATGGCAGATAACACAAGTGAACTCTAAATCCAAAAGAGAAGCAATGAAGTTTGGGGAAGGACAGATGAAATTTCAGTCACTGAAAGGAATTACTGCATAAAAAGTTCTTCTTTCTGTGCTCCATTTGCTTCTAGCACAGATTGAGGCAGTTTTAGTATTAAAACTGCTCTACACTAGGGTGAAAACGAAAGAGCCCTACAGACTCATCAGAATAAGAAAGTTAAAATAAACTCATTCTGACTCCAATGAGCTTAATGGAATAATTTTATCCAAATGCTTCAGTGAGCAAAAGTAAACTGAGGCAAAATGCAGAAGGATGCTTAGAGAGTCACAAGACTCAAATATTTTGCCTGAAGATGGCTCTCACTGAAGCACATCTCACCTTAATGTTTTCCTAAATCCCTCTAGTTGTCAATTTTTTGGTACCACTTCAGTTCGTCTTTCCTTCTGAGGGATGCTCTGGCTACCACAAAACAACAACATCCAAGAAATTGTTGATGCCACAATACTGGAAGAGTCCAAGGCCAGACTGGACAGGGCTTGGAGAAACCTGGGACAGTGGAAGGTGTCCCTGTCTATGGCAGAGAGGTTGAATGAGATGAGATTTAGGGTCCCTTCCAACCCAAAACATTTTAGAATTCTATGATTCTAAGAGTGATCTCTCAAAAACTCCCTTGTTGCAAAGGCAGAGGATAGGAGGGACCAAAAGCACTGACCATGATCTGGTTTTCTTCAAAAGCAGATGGACCCAGCATATACAGTCAGGCCAAAATACTCCTCTTATTTTTCCTTCTCACTACAGTCATTATGGATCTGGCTAATAACAAACTCATCATGATCCCAAAGACAGTAAGAGGTTGAACAGAGGAGTTAGACACACCTTGCAGAATACTGCTCATTTATAAAACATCTGAAATACAAGATAAACACTGTGCAGAACACAGTCTGTTGTATCTTTAAAAGAGGCTGGATACACACAATTTCCATGCTGCAGGTCTCAAGACTGAAGTCAGTACTGACCACCTCATAGCCCATCTTTTTTCACCTTCATTTTGGGGATATCATCACAGGAAATGTCTGCAGCTGCCTGGCACTACTCCTGTATTGTTTAGCTAACCATTCTATGAATTTATCAAACTCCTCTTACATTTCAATGGTGTTTCAACAATCATTTCACAACTAAATGCCTCTCAAGAAAATAAAAAAAAAACAAAAAACCCACCAAACAACCACCTCACACCCCCCTTTTTTCATTTCCAGTCTCAGTCATTTAATAATGACCAATTTATACCTAGTGGATGTTGCAAGGATTATCCTGGAACTTAAATAATTCCTCCTCTTTCATGGCATTTATCCTCTGACTGTATTTATAAAGATTAACATATATCCCCTTCTCAACCTTTATTTTGCTAGGACAAGTGAACCATACTCTTTTAATCTGCTCTCATAATACAGATTCTCCTAATCATCCTAGCAGCAATTCTCTACACCTGTTTCACAGTTTAAAGTAATCTTTCTTGAACATGGATGACCAGAACAACATGCATTTTTTCCAGTGCTTTACATAGAGACATCAATCTGTATATTTCAAAATATCTTTTCTATTGTGCATGAGACTCATGTATGCTTTTTTATATATATATTGGGTATGGTGCAGCTATTTAGCTAGAATGCATACTTGTGGCATTATCTACACAGTCATACAGAATGGGCCACCATTAAGAACACAAAAGTGGCCAAGGGAAGGAAGATATGCCTGCTTCTCTATTTAACATCTATGAGGACCATCAGCTGGAGATGAAAAATACTAGAGGGTTTAAAGGACCCAGGCTGTGAATAGGTCAGGGATTCTTTTGAGAAGCAAAGTCATAGAATTGAAGACACATAAACCTGTACAGAGCACCCATGATGAGCATTCTGCTACAGAGAGGGAACATACCCAAAATCAAAGCCATCCTGGAGAAATTAAATCAAGAATCTCTCCAGCTGGTGCAGACCCAGCACTAAAAGACCTGTGATTTCTAAACAAAAAGAGCTGTTGAAGAAGGAAAAATAGAAAGATGAAGGTTCTGGCATTATGGTGAGACATCACCACTAACTAGATGACCTTTAAGGTCTCTTCCAACCCAACCCTTTCTGTGCTTCAATGATCATTAGTCCCATGGCTCACTGGGTGCTACTGAAAACAAAGACAGTGTGGTCTGATGATGAGTCCCAGAGTTATGGAGAAGACAAGAAATACATACAGCAAGTCAAAGATGGACAAAGTGTAGTTATACACAAGCTTGACCTAAGCTACTTAAGAGTCATCTTACAGGAAACATGCAGATTTACCACAGATTGCAGGATTCAACTCAGTATCTAATTCATTCTTTCTTGCTGTTCTTAGTGCCTATAACATTGCTTGCAAAACAGACAGAACAAAATGATATCTTGTTTTATAATATCCAAAACTAACCATCCGCAAATACAGATTTTTCAGCACACAAAATGCCCCACCACTAAAAAAGGCAATGCAATCCCAAGATCTTTTCTTCTACATACTTGATGAAAACCTGAACCTGCTGGAACAACAACAGAGGAAGCCACAGAGATGCTCTGAGGGCTGGAGCACCTCTGCTATGGTACAGACAGGCTGAGAGAGCTGACATTGTTCAGTGTGGAAAAGAGAAGGCTTGAGGGAAACCTCAGAGCTCCTTCAAGTTCCTAAAGGAGCTCCAAAAGAGCTGGAGAAGAATGTTGGACAAGGGTCTGGAGGGACAGGACAAGAGAGAATGGCTCCAAACTGACATAGGGCAAGGCTAGTTGGGATACCAGAAAGAAATCATTGATGGTGAGGGTGGCAAAACACTGCCTAGAGAAGCTGTGGCTGCCCCACGCCTGGAATGTCCAAGGCCAGGTTGGATGGCGTGTGGAGCAACCTAGGATAGTAGAAGACGTTCCTGCCCATGGCAGAGAGGCTGGAAGGAGATGGTCTTTAAGGTCCCATCCAACCCAAACCATTCAAGGATTCTGTGAAAAGATACTGGGAAAGCAGTACTGGACCTGGATCTCCCACAGCTCTTCAAACAGCATTCCTATGCTGTTTGTAAGCCCAAAACTCCAATGAACACGCAGTACCATTTGGATACACATTTCTTCTACAGTAAAGCAGAACAGCCTCCCACCTTAAAAGCACTTCTGGCACGTTTATGTTGGGATTTTTGTGTTTTTAAATGTATGCTATCTGAATTATTTAAAGAGAAAAAGAAGAGGATTATTTCGTCTGGGAGTCACAGCTGAGCAGGGGGAATGTCCAAAATATAAAATATTAAGTATTTGCAAATGCAGAAGAAAAAAAAAAGAAAAAAAGAAAAAACTCAATTAAAGCACTCCATGCACAACAAAGAAATTATCTGTGATTTTGGAAAATTAAAAATCATTTAACTTCATACCATTTTGCTATGTATAAATAAAGCATCTGCATTAAGCTGTTCTTACACATTACATAAAGGTCATCTCCACAGGACTGGAGAGCTGTGTCTTAAGTTTCCTCTTCAAACTGTGATTTTATATATTCCATCATGCAGTTTTGTTCTCTTATTCTCTAAAAATCCTATAGAACATTTTCATATCTTCTCCACTGGCACTTCCATCAGATGGTACCTCTGACTGTAACTGGAATGGGTTGTCTGCATTCTAGCACACAACAGTGCTCAAAGCAGATCCAGCCCACTTACAGTTTTAATTTCCTATTTAGTAACAATTTGAAAAGGTGCTGCTGGTTCGGGTTTTGATTATTTTGGGGTTTTTTTCCCCCAAATACTGCCTACAAAATATGTGGGTTTTTTCCAAAGGTACTGCCATTTACCTGTGACTGGCAACAGAGATTCCTTTATTCTCCTAATTTATTTTTTTTTTTACAACATTTTGTATTCCTAGTGAAGAATCTCTAAAAACTCAGATATCCTTTCGTACTCTTAAGATTTTTGGCAATTTTTAGCACATCACCTATTTTCTATTATATTACAGAATATTTGAACAAAAAGGTTCTGTCACTGCCTTATGTAGCAACTAAGAAATAATATGTCCAACATCACTGCCTCCCTCTCTGTTACAATTCTGTAAGCATGAAATCCCTTTAAAGAAAAAAAAAATTCCACCTTCACTTCTATGCAATATTCATGAATTTCATAATAAAAAAATATGGAATTGTTCAAACGTTGAAGGGCATTATTTTGAAATGCAAAATTCAGCAGGGACAGCCTTTTCTATAAAAACCATCTTTCATACATACAAAGGATTTAAGTCTGTACCTTTGTATGGATTGGAAGGGAATTGGACAGAGCCACATCACTCGATACCCAACACTAGTTTTGTGCCACATTTCTCCACCCATGTTAACACTGTACTCCCACTGAGTGCCAAGTGCCCTCAGCTCCCACTGACTGCAGTGAAAATGAGGGTATTTAGCACTTTGCAGGATCCTACCATTAATCAATAGCCTTTTTCCACTTCGAATAAAAGAAAAAAAATAAAACCACAGCTTTAAGTCTGCCATGACGATTTTAACCAATTAAATTCAAAGTAGACTGATTCCTATTATAACAATTTGATGCAAACTCTGAAAGTATTTCATGTCTGAAGCACCCTATTCAGGGTTGATATTTAACCCAATCCCAGTCCTCAGGAGGAAGACTTTGTTGTGAAAGAAGAGAAAGAACAGAGGAGAACTGAGGTCCCAAAAAGGCCTTGCATTGACTATGTTTTAAAATAAAACGTAACATAAAATCACATTAAAATGATCAAAAATTTTATTACGATGGAAATTAAAGAGAGATTCTATTATTGTTTTAATTCTGAATAAACACAGTTGAGTGACTGTATTCCAGATCAAATCCCAGAAGGCTGAAGTTGCTGATGAAGGTGTCATTTCCACCTCTTCTCCCACGACATCCCTCAACTCCAAATGCTCACACTTATTACAACAAGGTAGGCTATTCTCTTCCCAAGTTGCAGAGGAATTATTATGCATGGAAGTGCATAATAATCCAGTCCAGTCGTGACTCTACCACTGACTTCCCACATGAATATGCACGAATCAATTAAACCTCTGAATGCATCAATTTCCTTCTTGAGTAGTAATGATAATAATAATAGCTGCCCATTGTATAGGGTACTGCATGTAATATTTTTAATGCCTGCTAATGAAATGTGCTATTAATTATTAGGATGTGGTTTGTTTTTAAACACCAAGTTACCAGCACGTCTCAACTTTGCATTCAAATGGATATAACTCAAATATTTCTAAAAAACTGCCTATGGGAAAGTATTATGGAAAATCCTCCTTAAAAAGCAAATGATATTTAAATCAGTAGAAGAACTTTTAGCTCTTACCAGCTCTACTGCAGAGGAATTTGCAGCTAAGGGGTTAATCATATTAGATGGGAGTGGTTATAGGCTCAGTGCCACAGGTTTTGCCCTTTGTGGCTTCTCACATCCCAGACTTGGAAAATATGAGCTGTGATACTGAGAAAGGTAAGAAGCCAGCACAGCCCCATAGTGATAAATGAGTTTGCATCATCTGTCATTAGAACTTCCTGCCAACAGGGTCATTCCCTATTAAATTACCACTTGTCAATGTTTAAAATACTGATTGATAAATGACTGTGCCAAAACTGATAACACGACAGCTTTTATTTTCTAATATCCTTGGGTACCACATTCTGCTACTTCAAGATACAGATATAGTAGGGGTTTTTTTTCAAGTACTTTGGTGAAAGACAATTTAATCTAATACAAAACTAACAGGTACTGTATAATGATTGGTCCTGATATACATTACATACTATTCTTCTTGCCAAAATAAACCTACTGGTGATTTAGCGATATGGGTAGATCCAAGTTTCACATTTCATCAAATGCTAGTAATCTGTTTTATCAATATAAACTGCATTTTAATGAAAAAATTCTTTTCTTCAGTACACTTCACTTTTAATTCCCCAGAGTATGATAATTCGTTCACGCTGTAGAACAAGAATGTTTTACAAGACCTTAACTCTCCAGAGAAATTTCTCTGTAAATACAAAAAGCAAGTTTTATGGGAATGTGTTGTATCCAACATGAGCAGTACCCAACATAATAAAAAAATAGGTTGCACAGAGAATTCTGCTTAAGTATCCTTGTGAGCTATTGTGAGCCTAAACGGTTATTATGATAGTGTTTAGTGGAATACCTATACGACAGATAAAAGAGAGTCACTAAAACTACTTTTGTCCCTGAATAGATAAAAAGAAATTACTTTTTAGCAAGTTCTGCAGAATGAATACATCCCAGCAGACCCTTCAACCAGGCCCTTCTCTAGGAGTCTGCTGCAGCTGAAGAAGTCTGGGGACAAGTATTTTGGGGATAAAACTGGCATGTTCTGCCTGAAAGACCAAGCTCAGGCAACAGCTCCTCTTTCATGATCCAGAGAGAGAACAGAAACTCCCAAGGGCACACGATGGGCATGTGGAGGAAGCACCATGTAAAAAAACACCACTGAATACGGGTGTTTGAGGTGTCCTTCATTCAGCCACCCAAACCCTCGCTGCAGGTGCAGCTTCCTGCAGCCAGCACCTATCCCAGAGGTGAAGGAGGTAACCGACCAGCTGCCAAAGGCTCCAGAATAGAAAGACTCCATTTTGTGCCCCCACGCTGCACTTTCCTCCCAATAGGTGCCATGTTCCAAATCCTCAGAGCATCCCTTGTGCTCCTGTGTAACTCTTGGCGTGCCAGCACCAACCCTCAAATCCCGCTTGCGGCAGGTGAGGAGCAAAGACATCCAGGGGAGCAATTTCCATCACCCAGTTCTTCAACAGCAACCCCCAAGGTAGGAGCAGTCTATTGGTATTATCTAATTATGCTAATTACCCATAAACCGTGGTGGCAGGGAGGGTGTGCCGACCAGAAGGGGCACAGCTCACCACGGAGCTGCCTGAGCCACCACCAAAGGCAGCAGCTACCCCCATACCACAATCACTGTCATTAGCAGAGCACTCCACCTAAGCTAATACATGCTATTTCACTGGAAGGCTAATTAGCCAAAAACTGCTCTTCTAAGGTGTACTGCTTCCCAGATGTGAGACAGTTCACTGCAGCTCACGTGAATACCACCACTGAGCATCTCTCTGTGCAATGTAGACACATCCCCAGTGCCCCTCCATAGCCCTGGGCTCTTGTGGATTCCAGTCTATCTTTGCTTATTGGCATCTGTATTTTTCCAGCACAGCAAAGCTTAAGTTCAGCCCTGCAAACTTGGTCCAAGTAATGCAATTATTTTATCTTTTATTTCCCCAAAACAGGCTCCCTCACATGCAAAAGCCTCATTTCCGTAAAAGAAATACTGTCAGCATCTTTTAAAAACTTTTGCTTTAGCCAGGAAGTACCTTGACTGGCCCTAGAATACTCTCTAATTTGGAAAATTCTGCCTCTTTCAGACTAAAGAAATATAAAAGCAAATGATTGAAAATGTCCTGATAACTGCACTAAGTTATAAATGGAAATGAAGAAACAAGTCTAAAATCTTTAATTCTACTTCAAAATGTGTAATGCAGGATAGTACAAGACACTCGCTAACAAAGTTCCACTTAAAAAAAACCCTATTTTTATTTTTTCCTGTAATCCTCATCCTCTCATATTTCTTTTGTATTATTTCACCTTAGTTCAATGTTAATTTTGAGCCATTAGGAACATTATTTCATTCTTACTTATAAAAATATCTTCTTTTTCTACCACATAAAGATATACTACAATCAGAGAAACAGTAATAATAGCCAAAATCTAAATTAAAATTTTCATTGGAATGAACTCCAGGGAGTACCTAACCTGACCCTGCTTTGCCCACTGCCACAGACAATATGGATACAGACAGGATGAGAGAATTCATATAAAATCACAGATTCATGGAATGGTTTGGGTTGAAAGAGATCTTAAAGATCATCTAGTTCCAACTCCCTACATGGGGCAAGGACAACTTCCACTAGACTAGGACAGTGGTCTAGTGGATATCCAAATGTGAATAAGGACCATGCAGAAGTTCCAGAAGGCTCTGCTGGCATATGGAGAAGTGAGTACCAAAGGCAACATCAGTCAAAAGGGAATTTTTTTCCTGGACCATCATTTTCCATGGCAAAAGTGGAAACAGATTATATTAAAATAGACTCTATTGATTGTATAGTGGAAAAAGAGGATTTTGTTTATGTTACAATAGAAAACACACTAAAATTAAGCCAACTTCAACATTTAACTCCCAGTGCTATAAAACCCCAGCCTGATACACAGCACATATGGCACAGATCAGCCACTGGTCTCCATCCCTTGCAATACCAGTGCACTGTGAAGAGAAGGCCTTACCTTGGTTCTTTTTTTGCGTGTGTGCGTGTTTCCAAACTTAGAAATACCCTGGTATTTATATTTACATAATGTACTTTATCAGAATGTACAAAGAACAGAATTCAAGTCAGAAATTGTATGGGGTGAGCATAAACAGAGTAGCTGTGGCACCACGGGTTGCAATATGGAAGTTGGTCATTGTCAGAACCAGAAAACAGGAGGATTAGGTCAGTAAATATCTCATTCTGCTAAATCCTCAAATCCTTTCATCTCTTCTTGTTGTCAGATAAGGACCACAGTCTGGTAGTTTGCTCTGGGAACACCAACACATGTCCTTATGGCAAATATTTATTAAAAAGAAGTTTCTTAATAAAAAAGCACTGACAACTTCCTCTCAGAAGTAGAAAAGCAGTATTTAGATGTCCATCTGAAATATTTAAATATACATTACACATGTAAAATGCTACCTCTAAGAGTATTCCTATGGTATCCACCATTACACCTCCCTCCTTAAGTGATCATTTACTATGCTGCCTGTGCTGTTTTCTGTGTCCATCACCTACAGTAATTACATTAAAAGGTAAATATTTTACAGGATTAGCTCCTATGACATGGCTCCTTATTACACTGATTCTGATCAAGGGACAGATAAATTTTGTTTTGCCCTACAACTGCAATATTAATCTAAAATAATCTAAAAAAGCTCACCATCACATGCGTGAGGATGATTTCTCAGATCACTTCTCCCTCCCAAATCCAAATGTAGATTATGTTTCAGACACAAACACACCCTAAGACATTCACACGCAAAATAAAAGAGGTCAAAAAAAAAAAAAATCCACCCTGGTTATTTTGCCTTCAGAATTTTTAAATATTTTCTCAACATCTCAGCAAAATTATGCATTTTAAAAAGACTGCAGGCTCTGAAATGATTGTCAGTCATGCAAATAATCACTTACTTACACTGTATGAGTTTGGTTTGGATAAAGCAAATTACCATTTGAAAATAACTTGAAAAACACTCTGGGCTAAGAGCTTGCTTTATAAATTTCAGCTTGGTCACAATTTTTCTTAACCTTTTTCTCCTCAAACTCCATTCAGTCACTATATTAATACAATCTACATTAAAAAAACAGCATTGAATTGCCACAGGTGCATTGAACTTTATGTAAAACATATAAAGAAATAGTAAACAGTGGCTGCCAACTGAAGGTCAGAACCCAAGGAACTTCAGACTTAGGCAGAAGCAGCCCTTTTTTCTGCCTTTTTTTCCCTCTGGGATGATACTGTGCTTTGTCTAAAACAGTCCAGATCTTACATCTAGAATTAGTTGTTGGAAAAAATATGTATTAGATATAACAGCTGATATTAATCTGTTTTTCTAATTACCCTGCTGTGAAAATTTTACAGTCATCCAGTTGTTTATGAACATCTTCATTTTGTCCATTACTGCTGAAGAATTATACTGCTGGTATAATTTCAAGGGCAACAATTACAACAAAAACGGGAAAGGTGTCCTGCTTTGTGAGATGAGATTTGATCCAAGAGCAGGACACTAGAAGAGCACACAGGAAGATGCGAGAGCTTCCCACTGTAGAAGTCTGGGTAGCAGGCTAACGATTTTACCCACCTAATCACCTTGTGCTTTGGACAAACGATTGCTGTGTGTATGACTTCAGCCTAATTTGTCAGATCTCGTCTGACCCCATCTGCCAGGGCTGACAAGTCCAAGAGAGCTGATTTAATATATGAGACAGGGTTATCATAACTTCATCTCCAAAACTAGGCTTGGGCCACATGACTTCCTAAGGTATGCCAAAACCACGAGACCCTCTGAAACTGGCTCGATATCAAATATGCTGAGCACCCACAGCATTCTCTTGAGCTTGAAAAATCTGGTCTCTAAGAAGGAATAGGAGATCCTCAAAGATACACAGGTACTGACCTTCACTGCCAGCCAAGTCCCAAAAGAACACTGGAGGCTTTTAATGCACTTGTCAAAAACAGAGGTTTAAAGATTTCACTTTCGACTTCATTTCCAAATTATTTGCATCAGTACTTTAGAATACAAAGTTTTCCGAGATACTGAAACTCAAACCTTGCAATGTGAACATCAATGAGTGCACAAGCTCAGCTCCTGCACTAAAAATTTCTCTGCCTCAAACTACCACAAATGTATATTTAGCATTTGAAATAACTCTAAGTACAGGCTGGTCAGGGACAAAGATCTCAAGTGTGGCCAGAACTTATTATCAGATCAAAAGCTGGGCTCTTGCAAAGTCATTACAGTGCTTTCCAACCTTATTTCAGCAAAAAAACCCCATACCCAGCATGGTGTTGGTTGTAAGACTATAATCAAATTGCAGAATCACACTCTATTTAGTGCTGGTCCCATTGAAGCAAAGTTCCTGTTCAGTGGGAGGAGAGTCCCTTATAAGAGGAAAAACAATTGTGCCAGGTTTAATCAAAAGTGAAAAGGATCCAGAGAATGTTCCCTTTGAGCCACATAACCCACCACTAATTTCAAGACGAGCTCTGAAACGAGGGCAATAAAAAATGTCCTTCAGAGTAACCGAGGAGGAGCGAAGAGCAACTGTGGCTGCAGCTAATGACAACATATGCAAGTCTGCTCCCTGCCACAGGAAGGCTTTCTGCCTACCTGGAAAGCCATAAACGAGGGAGGGGAGGGAGGAGGGAATAAAATCCCACTGCAACACACCGAGGAAAATACCGTTCCTTGGCTACAGGCTTATAACTTTTACTGTTCTCCAGCATTTCTTTCTCCTCCTTGACCTCCCCTGCACAAATATATACAGAGCTGAGGAGCAGGCAACTCCTTAAAGACTAAAACAAGTGGGAAATCACTAAAACAAGTGGGGAATCACTCATCCTGAACGATGCAAGTTTGCACGTCAGGCACTGAGGACAGGCTTGGCTGCCTGAATAGCCTCTGATTATTGAAATACATTTATCAATTAGGGGATTTTGCATATTATCAAACTCTTTCATTAATGATGCTTCAGCTGATTAGTTAGAACGTCACCATAAATACAGAGTTTTGGCAGGCTGGAGGCAATTTATGACGTGGAAAATGTACTGACCTGCTCACATCAGGAAACCTCACTGGAAAATAAAGAACTTGGCACTTTGGTCTGATTATTTTTTCCAAATCCTTAGGTCTGTGGTCAGGAATCAGCTTCATAAATTTTCCAATGGATGTAAGAAACGATTCCATATTAAAAGCAGAGTTGAACACGACAACATCAGCAACCAAACTGTAAAAAGTGGCAAAGATTAATGAACATACTGCTGCCACAAAAGGAACAGAATTATTTTACATGCAGTGGAAATAGGGTATGGATTCTCATAAACAAGCAATGGTACAAGTGGATGCTAATTAAAGCCACTCTTTCCACATGAATTAGGAGTAGCATATGCACCTTAATCAGAAATGTCTTAATTTCTCCCTATTCACCCTTTGAAAAAAATGTTTAACCTCTTTTTAACTAACCATAAATTACTATTATTCATGTAAAGGAGCACACCCTATTCTAGATGTGGATTTCTATTCATAAAATGAGGAAGAATAGTATTACTGCCATTATCTCCCAAAAGCATTATAAACAGATAAAGACCACTGTAATGTGACTTTTGTAGAAGTAAACTTGGAGGAAAATGAAAATTCCTTAGAAATATTCCTTTGTACTGAAGGACAACTTACCTTTGGTTAACCTACCTTCAACTGCCCACGTGAGTCAAATAGAAGATACTAAAGAAACTGAATGTTATTTTAATCTCTGCAGATAAAATTGTGATTGAAAGTATAGTCACCAAATATATATACATATATAAAATACTTAGCATGCAGTATGAAAATAAGTTTGGAAAAATTTTACTGCAGCGTTTTTTTCTTTACTGGTGTGTTCTACAATCAATAATTTTAAGATGTAGTTAAATGATAATGTAGGTCTTATTTCCTCACTTAGAGTCAGTCTGGAGAAAATAAGAAGCTATCAAAAACCTGAAACATTTGGAAGTTTACCCTGGCAGTGCTGCCACAATCTGAGCTACACCAACACACACATCACACTAACAGAGGTAAGAAATGCTTTATGGCCAGTTGGTTTTCTCAATATGTTATATATTGTAATACAGGCCTATGGGTCATAAGATACATTGAGGACATGTGTTCATAAGTCACCAGGCTGGTGAAAAGTATATTTGAGGTGAGAGGTTGTCATTCATCCTCACTGCATCTCTTTGCTGTCTGGTCAAGAAAGAGAACTGACACTGCTCACCAGCACAGCAGGAGTCAGTAGGAAAAGGGAAAAAAAAAAAAAAAAACGTTAGAGAGAGAAATAATCCTTTTTAAGCAGGCTGTGGGAGCAGAAATGCTTTCTGGCGTCTTGCCCTCTTCCCCACCTATGGTTTTTAACCTGTTGGCGGCCTCAGTTTGGTACAAAAGTCATCTTTTCTGCACTGATTTACAGATGACATGAGTCAGTGCAGGGGTCCAGCAGGTTTCTTTGCTGCTCTCTGACATGTAGCAAAGTCTCCCACACCTTAATCTCAGCTTGCCTTGTGCATCAAGTCTTATCTAACCCAACTTTTTCCTGCAGACTCTGCAAATCACTGGCAAATTAGAAAGACTAACTCCTTAGAAACATCAGGGACCAAAAAGAAAAACCCCAAACAATTGAATGTCTACTGCCCCATCCCTGGAAGTGTCCAAGGCCAGGTTGGATGGGGCTTGGAGGATGGTCTAGTGGAAGGTGTCCCTGCCCATGGCAGGGGATTGGAATGAGACTAGCTTCCAACCCGAAACCATCCTGGGATTCTCTGATCTGTAAAAGTCACCTTTTTTTCCCTCTAGTAATAGAAAATTCTTAAAAATTCATATTTTAAGGATAAACATTTGTCAGTTTACAACAGATATATAAAAATAATTGCCATAATAAAGCAAAACACATATACAAAAAATATTCCCTTTGCAGTGCCAAAAAACTCTTCTTTTTGTTAGAACATCTGAAAATGGCTACTACTGATTTTTCACTCCACTTTCCCTTTCCACTTTACAGCTCAGTAACTGAAACATGTTACAAATACTGTGGCAGAAGCAGCTGCAGAATGACCAGAGTATACACACATCATTATTTGAGAAATTTCAACATCCACTGGCTTAGATTATAAAGATATAAAAGCTTAACTTGAACTTAAAATGCTCAATCCCTATTCTTAATAATTCTCTTACCAACAGAGAGAGGAGAAAGATCATGGAAATGAATTTATTTCAGTTTAAAACAAGTGAGTTTTGTTGTTCCACTTAGGTCTGTGCAGTGCCTAACCACAAAGCTTTTCAGTGGTGCTGTTATTAACTTCTTTCATTAACTCAGATTCGAGAAATACATTTGTTTTTAGCAACAATAAAGGACCGCAGCCTTTAAAACGTCTGGGTATTTTAGCACTGCACAATTTCTGAATACTAGATGAAAGAAATATAAGGATTTATCTGGTATGTTTACTGCCCTCTCTTCACATGAAAAGTGCTGCAGTATGTTTTAATTTCTGTTTATTTCCCTAAAACCCTCTCTGTAATTTCAGCTGGATGCAGTAAAAGCTATGGCCAAGCAAGAGCTGAGTAGCTGCAGCTTTGTGAAGCATCCGTGAAACAAAGCATCACTTACAGCCAAGGCACAGGTTAGAATTCACACCAACAATGGGTATACCACAGTAGCATCAGTGAGCTTTATACAATAAATTGAGATGAGTTTTTAGAGCAGTTTGACTCTGTCACAGCATTTTTATCAACCTCTACTTAGGGCTTTGCTGGTATGTTGGTTTGCTACAGGGCCACCATTTACAGAATCAGAATGGGTTGGAAGGGACCTTGAGGATCATCTTGTTACAAAGCCCTCTGTCATTGGCAGGGACGTCTTCCACATTCCCAGGTTGCTCCACACACCATCCAACCTGGCCTAGAACACTTCCAGGGATGGGAAAGCCACAATTTCTCTGGGCAATCTGTGCCAGAGCCTCACCACTCACAGGGAAGAATTTTTTCCCAATATCTAATTTAAACCTACTCTCAGTTTGAAGCCAATCTTCCTTGCCCTGTCACTACATGCCCCTGTAAAACATTGAAACATAATAATTAATAAAAAAAAGTTAAATGGAGGAGGACTCCTCAAGCTTAAGATGCTGCAGAAAAGGAGGACACTTTAAGTAATGTGAAGCAGTGCGAGCAACACCTACCATGAAAGAATCTGGTTGTATCCATACTGAAAATCCCTTTCCTGGCATTTCTGGACAGGATATGCCAATTGGTTCTCATGGAAGTAGAGGACCTTTTTCAATTTGCCAAGGTCAGGGCGGAGGGCAGCGAGTTCAGCCAGGTTAAGCACCGAGCTTGCAAAGAGGATCCTGGAAAACAAGGAGAGCAGTGTTTCCTGTCAGTGAATGTGCTCACAGGGGTCACCCCTTCCCCTTCTCCCCACTCCCCACCCTCCCCAAGAAAAACATAACCCCTATAGGGACACATCAATAGCTAAGCCTTAATACCATGTAGCAGCATTCGAAGTTTTGATCTCTTAAAAAGCAGCTGCTAAGAACCCAACTAGAAAAGCACCGAATCTCATTGGTCTTCCCAGCTCAGTTACAGAGAGATGCAAAATAAAAAAAAAAAAATAAAAAAAAAGCTGGATGGATTTTATTGAAAAAGGCAAGAAAAGCTGTATCTGAAGGACAAATGGAACAAAGATAAGGCTGACTAGGGAATACTTTGCTTGCCAGTTTCATTACACTTTACTTCTTTATGCAACCGACTACTGAAATTCAATATATGAGCAGGAATGGCACATGTTCATGTTATGACACAAACCCTTTTGATTTATGCAGTGCACTTATCTAGTATGGTCTGCTTTCCTTTTTTTTTTTAACCTCCACCCTTTTTCTGTTTTATTTTCACATTTTTATTAGGTATCTTCTGTAATAAAATGTTGTTTCTACCTCTGCACCCTAGTCCTGCCGCAGCACTCCTGCTATTCCACAGTCCACACCACTGCATGCATCCTTCAATTAGATAAAGCAGGCACAAACAACACTAACAAGCTGCTATCTTAGCCTTGTAGAACTTCCCAGGCTATCAGAAAATGAATGTATTTAAATGTGTAATATGAAATCGTGCTCCTATTCTAACCAGTGGCAGATTTCTCTGCATTTTACCAAAGGTATGTGAGCATCTCCTGGCCCCAGGCTTGCACTGCTTCCAAGCACACTGAGGACACTGAATCCTGAACCTGCAGAGCCTCAGACACTTGTATTCTGTGTTTCTTATCACAAGAGACTAAAAAAAAAAGAGATCAGGTATTTATTGAAAAAAAGAACATTAAGCTTTAATAAATTACTTTTGAACACAGCCTGTTTCTGTACTGTGGAGTTTCTTTGCTATCCACCATTTTGATGGTTCAGATTCAGAATTGACTTGGTTTATTCTTTTAAAATATTTCCTATTTTTCCTAGTTTTATTCCCGTTCTTCCTCTTTTCACATGAATTTTGTGTTCAAGACTACTGCTAAACCGACATCACTAATAATCATAAACATCCGATTCTGGCTGTCAACCTCAAAACCCATAAACTTCCCCTAACGTCAATATATGCCATATATACCATAGCATATCATATCTTGTATCTTATTCTAACTTACACCCTTCCCAGATAAATCTGTATCTACAGAATAAACAGTTCCTAGAGAACAGATCCTGTATCCATCTTCATCAGCCTGAGTCAATGCTGATCTGAAAGGCTTACGAAAGTAAGAGCTGAATGTTATTGCCTTGTTCATCAAGTATTTGATGGTTCTAAAGGGCCTGTCGAACAGAATGACAATTAAGATATGATCCTGCGTTTATTATGAGCCATACTAGAAGGAAAAAATAGTTTTACGTAAGTCATTACTTATTTGTCACCATGAGTAATGACCTCTGGACCCTGTAATGACCTGAGTGCCAGGCTGAAACCAGAGGCAGGAAAGCTTTCTGGGGGCAGTGCAATATTCCTGCTTAGAGATGGTGGCAAGTTTAGCACTGGAGCCACAAAGCAAAATGCAAACTGCAGAAAACATTCCCCCAAAATTGCAAATATGAGATGGAATGGTTGCTTGGAAAAATTTTGGCTGTAGATAGGACAAGAGGGAATGGCTTACATTGAAAAATGGTTGGTTTATATCAGATATAGGAAGAAATTCTTGGCTATGAGAGTGATGAGGCCCTGGAACATGTTGCCCAGAGAAACAGTGACTCTCCCACTCCTGGACATGACCAAGATCAGGCTAGATAGGGCTTGGAGCAACCTGGGATAGTGGAAGGTGTCCCGGTCAATGGCAGCAGGTGGAAGGACATGAGATTTAAGGTCCCTTCCAAGTCAAACCATGCCATGATTCTACTTCTGGATTGCATTAGAGTTTATCCTTCCCTTTACTGATTTTTCAGAATTTTTTTTTCTGTGATGAGTTAGGAGAAAACTGAACTAATGGAAGGTAGCATCGATGAACTCGGCAGGGTTTGAAGGAAGAGAGGGAAAAAAGAGATAGCACACTGGGACTGAAAACACAGGAGGCAGCACAGAGCAAGAGTGGGAAGTGGAGACAATGGTTAACATGCTGATCAGAGAGAAAGGGGCAATGGGGAGCACAATGAGAGAAAGAGAACCAAGATTTCACCTTGGACAAAACCACGAAGAACTGAAACATCTGAACTCACTCTGATTGACAATGGGATAATTATAAGAATAAAATGAAAAAAAGTTATATAGTGTTTGCAGTACTGGCTTAAGCAAACTGGAGGAATTCAATAGCATCACTAGAACCTGCTGGAGGCTGGCTTCTATTATGGCAAAAAGGGCTGAAAACTTGGAAAGCTTGCAAGAGGCAGACCTAAATTTTCTCCACTGTAAATAGAAAGTGATAAGACTGAACTAACAAGCAGATCACTTATCACTGCCCAGCTCAGCACAATAAACTGGTGTTAAGAGAAAACTGTTGCAATGACAAGCAAATTCAGATTTAGAGCCTGAAATGACACTGCTTACATTTCTTACAGCAAGTTAAAAAAATAAACATAAACCCATTTATTAGAAAACACCCTCCTTGATTCGCTTGCGTTTCTTCACAGCACTTCCAAAATTTATCCCAACTATGAGATGCTCTTATACTTGTTTCTTTACTGGCATAAAAGCCGCTAACTACCAGCACTAACCAATTGCTTTGGGTTTATAAGCTTAAATAACACCTGACAGCACGAGTCCCCGTGAACATGCCCACAGAGCAGCCGCGTACGTGGCTAATGGACTCACGCAGGGCACTGGAGGATATGCTGGAGTGTATTTCCATTTAACACCTATTACAAGGGGAAGAAAGGAAAGTTTATTATAATGGGACGTGCGACATAAATATATGTCAGTTGTCATTCTGTGTGACATCAAGTTTCATTTTACCTCGGGTTATTATTTAAGTAATAAATCCTAACAAGGTGAGCTTTATCATCCCACGGAGTGTATCCGGGAGGTAGAGACACAAGGTGATGGCAAGAACGCTCGAAACATGATAATTCCTGACAGCTGCTGCTTGAGCACAAGTTAAATTGAACAGTTTATCTCAGCATAAAGATGTTATAAGGTTTTATGTTTAATTTAAAAAAATTAACATAAAACCCAGAGAAAGCAGAGTTAGGCAATCTTTCACAAACATGACATACTACAATCACTGTATAAGCTGGATTAGTACTTATTACCATGCTACTAGAGAATTAAGCTGTTTTTAGACCACCAAAGAGCTTTAAATTGCAACTTTTGTCTCTGTAAGAGAAACCTATATTTAAAACGTCTGCTAAATTCAAATTAACAGCTACATCATTAACTTACCATTTCACAAAACCCCCTACAATTCAACCACTATTATGGTATCCTTATCGAGACCTATCAACACTACACCATTTATTATATACAGAACTCTTCAATAAACACAATGTGTGAATCCTCACTAAACCTGCACTGAAGGTCACATTCCTAATGCACTGCCCAAGCTCTCCTCTCCTAAATATCTCGAGTATTTTGCTGTGGGACAAATGACCTTCCTCCATAGAGCAGTAGCCCCACTGCCTTGGAGACTAGCCAAATTTTAGGGCCACCATCCACAAAAGCTGCAGCCTAACACTAAGCCCGTGCATCATCTGAGTCACTTCACAGTCCTTCTCAGTAACTGCTTGTGTGAAATTAGTTAAGCATGAGTTCAATTAATATAAATATTCCTGGGAAGGAAGCTGAGTGTGCTTGCAGGTTCAGAGCTGCAGCACAACCAGAGAATGTTCTGCCCTTTGCTCATTTTTTTCCCCATGATTTCAATCCAGAGGACTGAAAATCAGTAAAATACAAAAGCCTTTACTTTTTTTTAATTACCAGCATACAACATGACTAATACAGGTTTCTCCTTATTACAAGCAAATTATAATAGTGAAGGTGCTAAAGTATTTCTATTTGGATTTATAAATCTTCTTTGTGTGACACAGCCATCATTTAGTCTTTTATGGCATTGCCCTAAATCTTTCAATTAAATTCCCATGCAACTTAACTAAAAACACATTTTGCCTTCCCCTTGGGAGACCACACAGGGCATATTTACGTATCTATGGATATCCAGGCTGAACGCCTCAATCCAACAGGCTTATAGCACAGAGCAAGTTTAAAACAGGACCTGATTTGTACTGGAATGTTTCCCCTGTCTGGGAGAAGCTCTGCCAGCAGGAAGGACAGACAGACATGGACATCACTTGCACGGCAGTATAGGTAACCCAGCTCTCTCTGGAAAAGAAGAATTGCTGCAGGGACTCTCCTGCTCTGCAAATTAAATACTGAGCCATAATTCTCTGCTGCAAAACAACTACATCCACAATAAAATGAGCGTATGGCTGAAGATCAGGCAGTCCAGAAAAGAGGTACAAGCGCTCTTTGTCTGCCAGGTTCAGTATTACAGTAAAATAGACTTAAGATTTGGGTATCATTACAAATATGAGCCTTTGGGGGGAAACAGGTACTAAAAAATACTGTTCATTACATGGACTGACTGAATGAGTCAAACACTGGCACAAGTTGCCCAGAGAAGCTGTGGCTGTCCCATCCCTGGAAGTGCCCAAGGCCAGGTTGGAGCAACCTGGGATAGTGGAAGGTGTCCCTGCCCATGGCAGGGGATGGAATGAGATGAGCTTCAAGGTTCCTTCTAAACCAAACCATTCTGTGATTCTGTTTCTGGACTGCATTACAGTTTTACCAAACCACTCTGCTCTATGTTGCCTCCTTAAAGGCCAAGGCAAAGCCAAGAGGTTTGACCATAAACAGAACCACCTTAAGAAACAAGAACTTCAAAGATGATTTCAGCTTCAAGCTCCTCGAGATCTTTATGGCTTCAGTTCTCCCATCATACAGTTTCCTTGATTTCAACCCAGCAGTTCAGACAAGTCCATGGATTTGGCTTAAAGATACCTTTCAAATGTAAACTGTACATCAAATATCATTTTTAGTGCCTGGAATGGTAAATAAATAAATTATTTTTGTTTATTATTACACACAATTTTATATGACCAACTTACAGAGGCTTCATGCTTATCACTAGCCCAAGAATACAAAAATTACAATCACATATAAAATGCCTTTCCCTTTCCCATTACACAACAGATAACACTGAATTTCTGAACAATAAATACTAATAAGTGATAATATGACAGTGTACAGTATAATAAATAATAAATTAACAATAATTTTTTGACATGGAATGTACAAATGTCAAAAAATGCTTTAGATATAACTCATAAATTAAGGTTTTCTAGATAGAGCATAATTTGAAATGTTTACAGAAATAATTAAGTCTTACTATTTTAATGTTCTTTATTTCTCAGAACAAATCACAAGGGTTGTCATGCCTTTCATCTTAATTAGGCCATGTGTTTGTCTTATTTATTTCTATGTACTTTCATAAACGTTTACAAATATTAATTGTAAAGAAAAATATTTTTTCCTCTTGCTGTAATTGCTGTATGTACATATAATGCACAGTGATAAATATTCATGGATGCTACCCGTTCAGCAGGTTTGGATTTGGGATTGCCTTGTATGCTAAAACACAGTAGCAATTATGAGCTTGGTTTGAACTCATACCACCAATCTTTTTCTTTTTTAATGTGTTTTTATTTTAAAATACCTCACTTTAAGCACTCATGAAGTCAAATAAATGCATTTTCCTTTTGTAAATTATTTGGGTTCTCTCTCAGCTCCTTCGTACCCTCCTGAATCTTTATTTCAATCAGCTGATCAGAATATTTACATGTAATCACATCTCAGAATCCCATTTTGGGGCCAGATCCTCAGCTGACACAACTAGTTAAGAACAAGCCTTAAACACTTACCACTATTTTCAGTGACCTTTAACTCAAAAAAATATTGAAAACTATGTGAAGACAGTTAATCTAAACTACTTTTCTATTTAACATCACAAAGCAAGCTTGAAAGAGACTCTCACAGAGCAGACCTTTGAGGGGAGAGTAATTTGTTTGGATTGCTTTGCTTTTTAAGCAATGATACTGAAGCTTTTTGAATTTTCTTAAGTGTATGGTACTATTTTTTTCCCTGATTTGTAATTAAATTTGGCTTCAATTAATTACTGACAGATGCACATTTTTACTTTAGTGGCCAGATTGTTCACCATGGGCTACATTGGCCTCCCTGTTCCCACGAAGGGAGAGGTCGAGACCAAGCAGTTATAGCTGTGGTGATGGGGGAAGAAGAGAGACAAGAATCCACATCATCTTCCTCGATTAAATTTCAACAGCAACAAATAATGAGGCAAAGGAATTTCATTAGAGCAGAGCATAACTTGAATAACCACTAGTGAAAAGTAGCCATTGCTGATGGTTTATATAAGATGGCCAGACTAACTCTGCTCAAATAGGCAGAGCAAGAAAAAGCAGGAAACAGGAAAAATAAACGACTGAAGTAACAAATTTACCAAAGGTAAGCATACAGGATGTAGTGATACATAGTAAAAAGACTTTTTCAAAGAAAAATGCCGGTAAAACTGATGTTCTACTCAATTAGGTAACACTTAAACAGCATTATTTATTGTTTAAAGGCTGCAAATTCATTTCACTGAGTATTTTATCTGTCCAACTCTGGAGAGAAGCCAAACATGTCAAATGACTGGCATGAACAATGCAATATGGCCAAGACTCTGTAGCAACATGGAGAAGTCCTAAGGCTACACATAACATTATTATTCAACAACAAATGTGAACAACAAACTTCAAGGATCTTTACTCCAGATCACCAGAATCAGTTCAGACACAGGATGACAGAGAAGAAACAATCAACACCATGAATCTATGGATCTCACTGCAAGTGAGACTGATTTATCCCACTGAAAGGGCATCTAACTCAGTGCAGCACAGACCCACCCAAAATACTGAGTTTCCCTTACAAACATTTACATGAAGAGATGCTTGAATGAAGTAAAACAATGGCTGATTTTCCCTTATTTTAATAAGTTTGGCCAACTGAAAACTTTAATATTCCCCAACTTTCAGGTTTACACATTTTATATTTTAAAACAACAGATGACCTGCTCACTTTGCACAAAAAAAAATTAAAAAAAAATCAAGGAATCAGAGGAATGGTTTGGATTGGAAAAGACCTTAAATATCACCCAGTTCCAATCCCCTCCCACTAGGGAAGCTTTACAGACTGTTTAGTGTTACATTTCAAGTGCCCTGAAAATCATGCTCTCTAAAGTATTTCAGACTGCTTTTTATGTTGCTTTATGCACCTTGATATCTAAACACTTTTTTACCTTTTTTTTTTAGTAATCTGAAGACTGTCACTAAAAGGACTTAGTTTTCTCAGCAAATGGCTTTCACTTTTTCTAATACCCCACAGCTCTGATTTGATCTCACACAATCTACAAACAGCAAGTCTTTTTAAAAAATATTTTTATGGAAGCTCTCAGCTAATTTTCTAAAAAAACTCGCACTCCAGATCATCAACCCAAGGCATAACTACTGCCTTAGAATAAGGACCACAGGAAAAGCAGGATTCTTCCCAGAAAACTAATACAGTCCTCGAAAAAGCTCAGACTGTCATAAAACCTGAGCAGCTGGCAACTCTGTCACCATGAAGTATCCATATGGAAGACCGAGATGTGTCAAACTACCCAAAACGAGTTTGGATAGTGCAGAAGATGGAATAAATAATTCAGTATCTTCAACACTTTCAACAGCAGGTAGTAGATATGCTACCTGCTCCTACAACGTGCCAAAATGTAACATGCGAGTGAGAGCGAGCGAGAGAATGTGAGTATCTCCAACCTGTTTTCATGAGGGTATTTTGCTCGAGGAACTTCTCTTTTTAGAGGCATATGATCCGTATCAGATGTTTGTCAGGAGCAGGCAGCACTACAGAACATTAGGAATAACTTAGTGATTTTAATATATATTCACAGAGTGAAATTCACAAAGTCCTTCGTATACATATACTAAGAAAGTGTATTTTTAATCAAATATTACAAAAAATGTGAAGTGAAATGATGTATTTCTCCTAAATGACCTTCACACTTCTATAATATTTGTTGCTGCAGCAGAGTGGCAACTTTCCTGTCTTAATATGAACCGAGCAAACTATTCCATGTGCTCAGTGAACTGGCAATCAGATCCACAATTTAAATGTTTCTGCTCTGTGTTCATGACATAGTTCAACTATAAAACTACATTGCACAGTGTCACTCTTCTGCCATCTCTTCCTATATGACACAGTCACACATTGGTGCATAAACATTCATCATTTATACTTAGAGAAGAAAAAGTGACAATTCCATTCCCTAAAAAAATTAAAATAAGATAATTTAATGCTTAAAGAGCCCCTAGACCTGTATTTGGAGGAGCAAACCCCTACAAGGATTTATCCACCAGCACTTCCATCAAAAACACAGGGACAGCAGGTAGTCTGGTATTTAAAAGCACATCTATAAGGAAAATGTCAGCTTTTGTGTATTACACACTATTTTCAGCCCCTGCACTTTCTGATTAGAACATTTCCTAACTCAGCAAAGCCCACACTCGCTACCAGATTTGAGTGATTCCACCGAAATGGCTGAGCGACCGACTGAAGTGAGATTTCAAAGAAGTGAGACAAACACTCTCCTAAATTCAAAAGCTGCCAAACACATTTCACCAGACTTTCAAAAGATAATTGTTTTGTCTGTTCTGAATTAAGCTTTAAGTGCTTTAAGAAAGGTTTCTCTACAAACATGGCTAAAGATCACAAAGGGGAGCATTTGGAATGAATGGAACCCTTCAGTCATATATTTATTTAATATCACTTGCATCATGCCTGGCATATACCATAAGCTGGTTTATTTCCATCTCCATAACATGATTTTAAGGGTAATCTGTCCTGATGTCCTACCATTTTATTTCACGTGTTTTCATAACAGGGTTTTATTTATAATGCAACCAGGTAAAGAAAAGGAATAAAAGAGTCTCTGATCAGCAGCTTAGAGCTCCTGACATGGGACATAAGGGACCAATCAGTTCTGGAACTGAAGTCTTTTGCCCATTTTTCTTCTCCACTTCCTACCTGAGAGTTTTAATTAGTTAAAGTTTATCAGTTAAAGACTACCACAATCACGTTTGGACAATTTATACTACATGGATGTGTTCCTTGAGCAAGTAACTCACATCTCAACTCTACAAAATGTTGAGATTTTCCCGCATGGAAAAAATCAATAATAAAATAATCATTTAACAAAAATACATCTAGGCTTCCATATAGTTTGCAAATGATGTTTTCCCAACACAACTCCTATGCAACTATTACTTCTGAATTCTTTTTATCTGTAAAAAAACATCTAGTGCTGCATGCCTATTATTCCCCAGGAACATGAAAGAAATACGTGCTTCTGGGGTTGAAATCTTACATAACAAAGTCAGAAGAACACACCAGATGCTTTTTAATCTTTAAGATTAAGAAACTGAGGCCAAGGCCTGCTTATCAAGGGCCACCAAGAGGACCAGGGCCACAGTGAGAACTCAGGAGCCTGAGCCAGAGTTGAAGATAAAGGAGTGTCACAATCTAGTGATTTAATCAACTCTAACATGACCATGTTACTGTTTATGTTTCTTATGGACCCTGTTCACCACAGCACCTGACAGATGTCCCAAAATATTACCTTTGTGAGGCCACACAGAGTGATTCAGTAGTTCCAGGTATCATATTTTCAGTCACAGACAGATGTGTGTGCACTATGATTATGTGCATGCACATGCAGGTACATGACATATATAAATACTATATACACATATATTTTCTAGCAAAATCCACCATAAAACTATGAACCATTTTGAACTGAGCTACTTAAACTGTGGCCAGGAAAACTGTTGACAGCAGCTAATCTGTTATTGAGAAAAGATTGTGCATCTCTCCATCACAGAAAGCTAAAAATCTGTTCAAGATGGCTGGGCAATGAGCTTTCATATCTGCAAAACCTGAGCAAAGCAAAGTAGTTTTGGTCAAGGACTCCAAATAACACCATTTTTCCAGAGACGCCTTTGAACTACACATAAAACCTTTCAGGAGCAAATGAAAAGGAAACTTGACTCAAGCTGTTTGTCAAGATGACTGGAGATGTTCTTTGGAGCGTATTTCCAAAAAAGTTCTGGAGCCCTGGTAGCTGTACAATCATATGGGATTAATTTTCTGTATATATCTCTATATATTGCTGGAAGAAACAAATTAACTTGAAAATTCAAAGACCTTTATACAGCCCTGTGCTCTTAGGTACAAATATTTAAGTAATCTTTACTTCCTGTCAAACACTGAAATGGATATTAAATTATATTAAATTATTATGGATACAAGCAGTAAGATTTCGTTGCTGCTTTCTCTGTTAGCTCCTGCATCTCGGTATGTCTTACACACAGCAGAAAAGATATTTTAATGTTAACTGTGATTTAAATTCCTGCTTCCATTAAAACACTAAGTGTGTGCTGGATGTATAAACGCCTGCCCAGAAGCCTCATGAATTTTCCCTGTAAGGGATCTCTCTACAAACTTGTTAAGGGAAACAGTATTTATTCACAATATTCCTTTCCCCAATGATTTCAGGATGCCAACCCTTCATCCACCTTTTTTTCCCCTTCCCTTTAAAATAAATGAATAAACAAACAAACCCCAAAGAAGGAAGGATCTTAAATGTTCTAGCTCAAATTGAATCTAAAACTCCCCAATAAGCCCTATGACTACCACTCACATGTGCTCAGCACAGTGGGAGCTGCCCCAACCTGCAGGCACACAGCAAGGGTGAAACACTCTTCTTGACTTCATATATGAAATTAAAGAGAGAAATATAGTTACTACTTAAAGGACAAAAAATATATATGGGAAATGTCCCTCTCCCCTGTTCCAAGACCTGTGGAATGACTTGATGGGAAAGAAGCAACCTGGTAGATAAAATATAAAAAACTAATATTTTCCTTCTCTCTTGTTCTTGTGTAATAGTAGAAAGAACAAAATCAAAGAGCAAAAACTAGTGAAAAAAAAAATATCAAGCCAAAATTATATCCGTCAGAGTGATGGAGTGCAGTGTCCTGCCCAGTCCCACCGCAGACCTCCTCAGGGCTACTGTTTCAAGTAAAAATTAAACGAGATGACACAGTAACAGTTCAAGATTGACATTTTCCAGCTTTGTGTCATGTTACATTATTTGAATGAATCCCAACTTTTAAAAACATCCAAAGAAAAGCGAATAAGTGCTGTATATTAAAAAAAGACATTGAAGAAATAAGACTCTCACTGGAAGCTAGAAAGCCACCCATGTTGAGTACTACCAAGGTAAGAATATTCTTAAACACACTGCTACCTATCCTATCCACTCTCTTTTCATTGTCAGATTAATAAGAAAACGCACATTATTTTGTCAATAATTTTCCCCTGTGGGTTTGCTCAGGTTGTGCCCACAGGTCTGTCTCACAAGGGTCCCCGGATGAATCCCGGTGTTCCAACCACAGCTGCTCTCCCAACCACATCACCTTCAAGGTCCAGAGTCACACAACACAAGGGCTCAGCTTTATTGCAAAGACACAGCCCACAAACTACTGAAATAGCTCTTCAGAAGTATGGGAAATAATATGCAGGACTTTCTTCTCAGTTACCAAGAAATTTGAAGCAGCGAGCCCTCAACCTCCCTCTTCTCACCACTCAAAAGCACTTACAGAAGGCTTGTTCTTAACCCTGCCACACAGAAAAAAAATCCCTTTTATCTTCCATTTATTTTCATTTTTACCTGAAAGGCTGAAAAGAGTTGGGCTTTCATGTACACTAAACACAAACTGAAGTCTTTTAGCAGCGTATTAGATTGCGGTCGACTTCCCTCGATATGACTGAACACATACCTGAATTTCCACAAAAAATAACAATTTTACCCTTCTGATTTAAGCACGGCACATATTTAACGTAACGTTCATCCATCCATGTTCTCACTGTTTAAGAACTCGGCGCAGGTGTTATTAATAAAATAAATTTATTTTTAAAAAGGATGCTATTCTATAAGCTTTGAAGCTCACACATAGTCTAACTTGAGCCAGCTTGGGCTCATCTGGTCTTTAAATGACTTCTTTCATGTGGTCAGCCCACGAGCCATACGTACTGCTGCTCAATCACGCCACTGTACATCGTCAGCGCGAGGATGATTTGCATGATTTGCATTTCCTGTACGCTCCAGCTTCAATGAGCTCTAAGCACCACGTACAAAAGAAACCACCGCCAAGTAATGCAAAGATTTTAGTTAAACCAGATGAGACTATTTTAGTCAGGCTGCCAATACTGAAAAAGAAAGGGGAGGAAAAAAAAAAAGAAAGTCTCAGGGATATCCTGTTAAATAAGGATTTATTTGGAGGGAACTTTAGATTCATACCCTTACTTTCTAATATAAAAGTTGTCTGAACTCCTTCATAAAGATGGCCTTGCAGAAAATAATTTAGCGAGAACTTTTTTCTTCCCAATATTCCTTAGCTTTTGGCACCACATTATGTTAATAATTTATTTATTTAATGGCACATAAATGGATTCTGATTACATTCAATTTTATAAGGTAGGAAAAGGAATCTAATTAAAGTGAATTCACTGATTGCTGGTTAAAACTTCTCCTTATGAAGAAATCTTTTATTTTATCCCAAATGATCAATAAAAGCTGTTGGACAAATAGCTATGATAGAAACAGCATTACAGTGGGCTTCAATGAATAAGAACTAAAGTAAAAAAAACCGTACCAGAGCCTCGTTGTCATGAAAAACAGAGACAGATGGGGAGCCAGACCTATATGATGCTACAAATAGATGAATATCTTGTAAGGATTTCAGCAAATGTTATAAGACCCAGTCAAAATCTGGAAAAGTACAGTGCAGCAGCACAAGCAAATCTGAAGCCCACCTGAAATCCAAGCCATAGTATCAACATTATACAATCAATGTTTCAAAAACAACAATAAAAATAGAGAGCATCCTTCAAGTATTTATGAAATCTCTTCTAGATAATGGCACAATTACTAATGTCATTATTTAGTACAAAGAAAATAAAATTAAGAAAGTTTGCTTTAACAGCCACTTTGGAAACGAGGTACATTCTGTTCCAAACTTAAAGGTGGGTGCACTCACTTCATGATTCAATATTGGATTTTATAGGAAATCTCTCTTTAAAATGGTAGATAAATTCAGATGACTGAAGAATAGCAGGCTGATAGAGTGAGCTGCATGTGACCAGCTACAGGGTGTATATCACGTCTGCCTGGTAGAGACCTAAGACAGGCTGCTTGAGGAATCTGCATATCATCACACTCCCTAAAAACCACAGCAAAACTCTCAGGGCTGTCACTTCCAAAGGACACCCATTTTTAGAAAATTAATCTGCATCTTCTTTTCTTTCCCCCCCCTGTATTGTTCAAATGTAATCAGATATAAGATGTGGGTGAAACCGTTATCGAGGGGTTAAATTCTGTCTTGAAGAGAAAAATTCCACTTATTTCATTGTTGTCTGCAAATACACAGTCAAGAGCAACATTTAATCACTACATACAGTTTCTACATTGTGACTGTAAGATTTAGTAATTGAAATGGCTACCAGGATAAAAATGCATTCTGTCATTTTTCCACTTAGAGAGCCCCTGTATAATGCTCTTATTTAAAGGTCAGCTAATTTTATTATGGAAAGTAACTAATAACCTTTATTAATTCTTAGGCTCGCAGTTTTTGAGCACGCCAACCAAATAAATAATACACTGCAGGAAGATACAGTACAAACCAAGCTGTTGAATACAATCTCTCTGTGCTTGCAACAGACAAAAGAGGTCATTAGAAATTTAATACATGGGGTTTTTTGCTCTGGAAATTAGGAAAATATGGAGAGACAGAGTTTTTTTAAAAGCCAGGTTGCTGGTCCTCCCCCCATGCTCCAAGATGCTGAGATCACTGAATGAGGTGCTAAATCCATTAATATCGGAGCACAACCATGATCCCAATTGTTATTCAGCACCTTTTTTTGTGTAATTTCCTACATTTTCAGGTTGTGCACAATATTAGAGACCATAAGAATTTTGCTTAGGAACTTCTCTGCTGTCTTTCACTTAATAAAATGACTGAACAACATGAAAATATCGACACTAAAAATATACATATCTATATTTTATTCTCATTATACTTCTTGTATGAAAAGCATTATTACATCACTATAAAAAATGTTGCAAAAATATTCACTTTTATTAAGCCCTTTTGTTCTCCAGAAGTACCTCAGAATCCAGCATTATTCATGGTCAGCCTTTCCTAGCACACTGCTTTGGGTGAGTTTGTTCCTAAGAAACATTACAACGCTTGAAACTAAAAATAGATGGGTTATTTTTAGCTATTTAATCACATGGGGAAAAGACACAGTTTGTATCAGTCTTCTTTAATTTACAGAATAATTCCATAACGCGCCCTGTGTGTATATCACGAAAATCCCTGGCACAGAACCTCCAGGCTCCCACACCGGCTGCAAGTGGAAGCAAAATGGGGTTTAAAAGATTCCAGCAACAATAGTCTTGTGACTAAATCAGAAACAGAAGCACAAGTCATGAGCCAAACAGATACCTATCGGTTTCCTTGAGCTTAATCTGATTAAAACATGGCTCTCAAAAATGTTAAATAGATGCCACGTCAGAGAGCAGGCAAATGATAAAAATAGTTCATGACAGGAAATCATTATTAAAGCAGCATTACTTGTGTATCTGTTATGGAAATTTCTCTGTAATTTTTCGAGGTTTCCCCTTATGCTTTGTCTTGAGTTGCTGTTGCACTTTTTTTTTTTTCCCTTTCAATGGTGTGTAAGTTTGAGATGTAAAAAGAAAATTATCACTGCAATTTTCCAACTATACTCTGCTCAATACCATCTCAAGTGTGTCATACATCATCTTGTCATTCACTTGAACAAGAAATCACATAATATGCAGAGGTAGAAAATAATCCAAAATGGGGAAACGCCACTAGGGCAAAACTACATTCATATGCAAACATCGAGGGAAATTTTAAAAAAAAATTAAATAATCTTAATTTCAAGGGCTTTTATTACGAAAAAACTTAGGAATATTTCAGTGGGAGAAAAGTTTCTATGAAAAGCTGCTGGGACTGACAGCAGAGCTGTTCTAGAGTTGACCAACCAACATCAGAAGATCAAAACTACTGATAATAGGCTGTCACCAATCAACCTGAATGATTTAAGAAGTTTACACAAATAAAATTCAGAGCCCTAAAAAAAATAAAAATAAAGCAATTATTTCTATCTTTCCTACAATCATGGCCCCCCTCACAAACATCTTGCAGATTATCTTTTAGAGCACTCCACAAAATACAAACTAGACCCGCAGCACCTTGTCCTGCCTTTAGTCACATAAGCCAGAAAAAGCTTTTATCAAAAAAAACCAAAACCCAACCATCATACAATAGATAATAACAAATAACACCTTTACAAGATCTTATCTCACAAGGCTGACTCCAATTCTTAAATCCGTATTTTGCCATGTTGAAGAGATTTCAACAAACACCCACTTCCAAAAACCTTTGGTTTATTTTTATAATGTCACTGGTGGGGGGAAAAACCCCTCCATCCATCAAATGAGCATTTCATTGAAAACACACATTTCATCTCTAACTATGATTTCCCTGAAGAAAAGCCAGGATTAGTTGATCACTGATGCCCCTGGCTTTCCATCAGGACACCCAATGCCCCTCCTGTACCACTGCTCATCCTCCCACCAGCCCCTACCCAGCACGTGGGTACTCAAACACAGGCAGGGCTTTAAATGGTGTGTCAAACTCATAATTATTTGCCACTGGCACATCATAAGACAAACACATGATGTGAGGAAACAACGAGGTACTTCAGAGACATTTCTAAATGTAAGCAGGGATGGTCTTTAATTAAATTCCAACTACTGCCCACCTAAAAACCAAGGGTGATGATGCATCACAGCAATAATGGCCATTTTTAAAGACAGCAGAATCACTACATGTTTTGCAAGTGTCTCTAAGACCTCCTTGATTTCTGTCCTGGGTGTACAGCCAAGCTCTATCTGACTCAGCATGAAAGGGAACGTGCATCCTATTAACAGCAGTGCTTAAACCTTATTCCATAAAGAATTTTCCAAGAACACTCACATCTATTCTTCTTAATATCCCTCCCACATTAAGAAATGATTATCTAATACAGGGAGTAATCAGCTCATGGTCTTACTACAGTCATCCGCCTTGACAAAGCATGGAAAAAAATACCCAACTGCAAAGCATTAGAAAGTCAAGGTTCAAAACATCCCCATTTATTGAGATCAATGCAAATTTATTTAGATCTCAATGCAACAAGAGACAGACTGGCATATTCAAAGCTTCTGTTTCTGCAGCGGGTCTCTACCAGGACACATGGAATGTCACAGCAAAGGACATACAGCCTGAAATGAGGGAAGAAAAGCTGGTGACAGTTAAACCAGAACTAGTTTTAATGTTAACTTTAACATTTTATCACGACAGAACATAATGAAACAGAAATTTCATAGTGTCCTGCCATTAAATAGCTTCCTAAAATGATATACCACTATAGAACTATGGATTAATAGATTAGAGTATTAAAAATAGCAGGAATAACATTAAGAATGGGCCACAAGCAAGAGCCAAGCACACCCTTCCATGTAAGGACTGAATGGGAAGAGTTCAGGTGTGCACAAAGAGCCATCCAGATTAACACAAATTTGCTCCCAACATGCCTTTTCTCATTCCATACCCCCTGTCAGATCTATTTTCTCTATATTACCCCAGGAAATGAGACATGAAAAAGGAAAACAGACATTTTTGTGGCCCCTATGAGCAAAAATATGTATGTGTAGAATTACATAGAGGGCTAGAACACTTCCCATTGCTTCAGGCTAAATGAGTCATCCACTTCAGAATAATGACCAGTAATTAAACAAGAATTTGTAAAGCTGTTAAGTGCCTGTAACAATTCCAACCTATGACACTGAGGGGATGCAAGCTTCCCATGTACTGAAACCATCCATGTGATCTATCATACAGTGGAGCCACTTGCAAAATAACCTCTCACCTATGGAAATTCTTCTCCTCAAGAAGCTAAACAAAAACAATTTAAAATATTTATTGGCACAAATTTCAGTCCTGTTCCATAAACTGCTGAAGAGACATGACATCATGCTGACTACCTAGACCCGTCTGGTTTATGATAGTCCCAGATTTCAGGCTGAAGACTAAACTGCAGGAGCGTTGGAAGGGTGTGAATCTACAGGTCACCACAGATGCTGAACACAAATCTGACTTGCCAAAGCCACAGCTGACACTCCAGCAAATACAGGAGGCAAGGCAATGACAGAGGCTGACACCACAAAAACAAGTGTTGCAGTATTTTCGTCTTCTCAACCTCCTTATATTGGAAGCAAGAAGCTTTTCCTTAAGGGGACTTAACTGCTTCATCTTCTAGTCCCTGCATTCACAGTTCTGCTTTCATGTGGTACAGACCCTACATATTTCCCGATGCATTAGCAAAATAATTACCAAGCCCCATGCTCCAATGGGACAATTCCATCAGTTTTCTATGAGCATAGCAAGCTGCGTCTCCCTTTGCTCCATGGTTTCTTCTTCCACCTTTCTAGACTTGACCTACATGACCTTAAGCCTTCAGTGCTTTCATACAGCTCATTTTTAAATCCTACTTGTCTCGAAGTACATGCTTTTCCCATTCTAGCCCCTTACATCTTTAAATGCCGAGCACTTGTCCAGCCAATATTCCCAAATCAGGCTTCAAAGACTCAATTCTGAATTGTCTTGACTCAGGCTGTGACAAGCAGGGGCAGGGACCCCCAAAAGTATGGCGCTCTGCTCCTGCAGGAAGGAGCAGATGGCCACCTTCCAGATGGCCGCCAACCTCGTCTCACCAATTTCAACATCTGTACCTTGAATTACATCTCAGAGGATGGTCCTGAGACAGACTGCAGGTCACCGCCCACGGCTCTCAGCTTCTCCATGAGCCAAAGCATTTTGCAAAATGCAGAATGACAAGCCTGAAAAAAGGTTAAGTCTAATTAAATTTAGTAAGTACCAGGGCATAGTTGAAAAAGAGTTCAAAAGTAGATGTTAAAAAGAAATTCTTCTTAAATATATGTATTTTAAGTGTATCTCAAATCTGACTTTTTCTCCCCAGCCACAAACATCCTTTGCTTTCCACATGGCACCTTGTAAACCAGAAATTAAAATATGAACCATGAAAACCCAACCAACCCCAATGGTTCTCCTTCCAGGTCACCCCACAGCTGAGAATGGGCTTATTTTTCAGCTTCCAGACCAAAAGCCTTTAACAGCACTATGAGAGCACTCAAAAAATGGGCTGGATCCAGCTTTAAACATGATAAACTTCCCAAGACTCGGTGAAGCAGCGGTCAATGAATTTTAGCTTGAAGTAGCCAAAGAGTAATTTGTGAGTTCTGTACCATCTAAGTCTAATTTTAACACAGCCACAAATTATATTGTTTCTTCATATGAACTTGGTCCAACTCCTCTTTAGGGCAGTTAAACTTGAAACGTACCACCAGGAAGGTAACCAAACAATTCTCTCTGCCACAAAAAGAGGCTGGTATGAATAAACGGTGGTACCAATTTTACAGCATATATTCTTCTACAGTTTATTTAATAAATTCATAAATTAAAATGTTACTGCTTTCTTATTCTGAGTACATAATCTCCTCAAAAAGACTATTTCCAGGCATTTAAAAGGGAAAAACTGTGTTTTACAATAGGAAAAGGGAATAGTACACTGCATTTCAGAATCCATTAAAATATAAAATTCTGGTTACAGGCTCAACAATCTGCCTAATTAGTTTTTCCTAATTAGCAGGATGATCTAACCTCTTTAATAAGACTTCTGTGGACAGAATGTTCCATATTGGTTATCCATCTGAGGAAAAACTAAACAAATACTTCTGAAGTGCAGCTAATAGAACAAGTGTGGTTGGGCTTCATGGTCAGAAGGATGCTCTGGCATGTAATACTGGCAATCTGCAAAAACATGAAATATTCTACCTCAAATACTCTACCTCTCACACTAAACATCCCTCTGTATTTTAAAGACAAATTAAACGTGTTATATGTAAGAGTTAATGAAGTTACGGTTTTAAACCACATCTTGGGAGGCAAAATAAATAAGATTAAAAATATTAAAATAAAATATGTATGGATCAAAACACACTGTGGAAAAGTGATCTTAAGAGATAACGGAAAGGCAAATATCACAATGATGCTGTAACAACCCAGTGTGGCTGCAAAGTTGTTTTCCACCACAGCAAAACATTGCTTGGTGCACAAAGCTTTCGTGTCTTCCTCTTCATCATTCAGTCTTGGTGTGTACCTAGCAATTAACAGGCATCAATATTATCTCCAAATCCCATCTGATCCCTTAAAAAACACATTCTTTTCGTTACTATATATCAACACTGTAATCCAAGCTAAGAGAAATGCAGAGCCCCAGCAGCATCTGTGGCCAGAGGCAAAAGCTCAAGATAAAGAAAACTCAGGCCCCTGTTCTAACCGGAGTTTGCAGAGCAGCTGCTGAGCTTCAACTCAATAGCTGAAACATCCTTTATACTCCTTGAAAATGCAGGAAGCACACAAGCTACTCAAACTCCCTCTTTGCCACCAATTCATTCACCCTCATTCCATCCATGGCCTGAACATGTTGGTCTCATCACCCATCAGCAGACGGGAAAACTATTATATCCTTCATTTTTTTCCAATCAGTATCTAGGAAAACAAGAGCCATGTGCAAAATATAATCTAAGACCAGTCCCTTGAAAACCTCCTGCTAATGACAGGAGGTACAGAGGCACCATAAATATTGACTTCAAACACGCTGAGCCTCAGAGACCCCACGCACTCCACAGTGTCAATGACCTTCCATGCAGCTGTTAGCATTGGAAATTAGTACATTTAAAGTACACATGCTTACTTTTTAATGCTGAATTTATATTCCACTTATCATAGCATAGCATGGTTAACAGTTGGACATGATGCTCTTAGAGGTCTTTTCCAACTTTAACAATTCTCAGCCTACGATTAAAATCTAATATTTTCTTTCTGTACTGATACGCAAAACTACATGCAACTATTTTCCAGTCTATTTACACTAGAATGAGTATTAATTCAAGGAGAGACCACTCTTCAGGTTCTCTGCTTTTTCTCCCCCCCCCCAAAAAAAAGAAAAAAAGGAAGAAAATGTAGGCTTTGTAATTTCTAATTCATTATATAATTTTGAATAATTTAGACTCTGGTTTTCCAAAGTCTTTTCTGACACTCCGTCCTACCACCTCCACCTAGAGAGCTTCTACCTTTTTGGGCAAGACTTGAGGTCTGTGCTTCAGAGCACTTCAGTCATGAATGCTTCAAGAGCCACAGAAGCCACTGAAATACAGACTTTACCTTGAGTACATGGTAACACAACAGCCTAGAGTAGGTAGAGATGAGGGCTCTGCAACCAAGTCCTCTTCCATATAGATCTCCTGACTGGAAGACATCCTTTAGGTCATCAGTGGTCAATTGACCCCAGAAAACTGAACTTCTTTCCCAGTCAGGACCTTTGAAGTTTTATGAAAGTAATGGACAGAACAGGCAAAACCAGCAGGTATGACTTGTATGATACAACAGAACCAGCTATTTCCTCCTGGGAGAACTGAGAGGGTTAGAAATTCCAAGAGTTGCCCAACACCTGATGGCAACACTGGGGTAATTCAAGTTCCTCCCGCAGCACTTGTCCAGATGGTAGAAAAAAAGTTGGACACTTCACAGCTAAGACTTGAGGACAACATAAATAAAGAAATTAAGGGGGAAGGTAAAAGTAAAACAAACAAGTTTTTTTTCTTTATAATCTAAACCTACTCTCTCTCAGGTTGAAACCATTCCCCCTTGTCCTGTTACACATCCTTCAGAAATGCCATTTAATTTTGGATTATCTAAAGTTTGTTATAAGTTAGCTATATTAAGGAAATTCTCCTAAACTAATTTAGGAACCACTTCATTCTAAATAAAATAATAATTAAAAAAAGATAACTCCTTTTTTACAATTTCTCCCCAAAATTCATCTCCTCTTCCTGCATAGTTTGAACATCTTTAGCAATGTTTCTACAAATTCATTTGGCTTATAAAATTTTTAGCTGTTATCTTTTTAATAAAATTGATTACTAGGAAATTCTGCATAAAAATAATAAAAATAATTCTATTTCTCATGGTTTAAACATGGAGATGTTGCTACATGTGATAACTGCTCCATTTTTAGTGAGTTGCAACTCTTCTGTCTAGAGTAGGAAAAGCATTTTGCTCACAAATGCCAAAGGCAGTGTCAAACCTGCAGGAATCTGCAGAACACTAGCAAAAAAATGCCTGCAAACTAACTGTTACTAGATAATAGTCCCATTTGTCTCCTTAAATTCCATCTTTAATTAAAAATGAGATATTCTTTTACATAAATAAGAAATTGCAGATGTTCTCAAATTACTCCCCTTCAATTTTTTTAATTCTTCTATATATAACATAGAATTGCATTCAAAAAACTTTCCATGTTATTACATAATAACTAAATACTGAAGATTTTTCCACATTTCAAGTAGACACATATCTTCACTTTATGTAGCATACATTATATTAAAAAATACTGGCACTCCTATAGACAGCATGTGTCGAAAAGATGAGTCGACATATCATTTAACTGCAAGAAAAATTAAACTTGAAATAATTTTTCTTTTTACTTATCATAATTTTTCACCTTTTCTTTGTAAACCATCTGATAAATCACTAGTTTAAAGGACTGAAGTAGTCATATCAGGTGAGATGGTGTGAGAGAAACACTGCTTTTTCCTTCACTCCTTCCAGTCGCAAATGGAGAGAAACAGAAGTTCCAATGTGCAACAAGTAAAATGGAAATTAAGAGAGCTGAAATAAAAAATTATGAACAAGTAGGCAAGGTTATAAACAAACAATAAAACCAGTATGTGCTCTGAAGTGGAAAGCATTCTTTAAAGTGACTGTGTCCACTGGACCATCAGAGGAGATGTGCAGGAGGAAGGGAGGAAAAGACAGGGACAAAGGACAAAGACAAGAAAAGCAAAATACTGTCCAAGGTAATAAGGAGATTGTAAAAATCTTCATTATGAAGAATTATGAACCAAAAAATACACCCCTTTCAGTTGCTTTGTATTCAAAAATACACAAATGAACAGATATAATTTACATATTCTCAATATTTCTTTTCTTTTCGGAAGGAAATGACTCAATGCCTAAGAATAACAGGTATCATTCCCAAGATACTTGAGCTGAGTAGTAAAAAAGGGAAGAGGAGGAGGAAATAAATGGATCAAACTGTGGTTTGGGGGAGTGAGAAGTTCAACTTAAATTAAACACATTACCATACCAGTACCATAATTTGGCACTGAGATTGTAATTGAATTCCAGCCTAGGTATGTGTTGCCTGTTTCAGGAAGAGACAATATCATTATCAACAAAATTAAGTGGATTATGGGTCAATTTACATTAACATTTCTGTTTAATATAGAAGAGTGTCTATGAAGCAACCATTCATCTCTCAACCATCCACACCCACTGAGACTCACCTCACACCAGAGTGGTCTCCAAGATTATGAACTGGGTCCCTTTGGATGAAACTACACCAGGAGCTTATGTTGCTGGAAAGCATTTAATGGATTCCAGCCTCACCTTATGAACATTCAGTCCTTAAGAACCAAACTACATCTTGTCTGAAGTAAAAACCACTGAAATAACACCCTGTGTGGAATGAGGACCAGCAGCACCTCTCGAGATCCACAAGCCCTATCAAGCTGTGCTACTTCTTACCACCTGCCTACACAGCCATGTGCAGATCATAAATCTGTACACAGTTGTAATACCACAAGAATCAAGAAGATCAAAAACAGAAAACACCTTTGGGTACATTTTCTAGAGTGATCTTAGATCTGGAAAGCACCTTCGAAATCCACATGGAAACTCAAGGACATCCACAGACGCTAACTGTCCACATCTGACACAAAAAAAGCAGATGTGGACATGGAGTTCCAGAAATCTTTGTGCTGGAAGAGGCCTTAAGGATCACCTAGTTCCAAACCCCCTGCCATGAGCACCTTCCACTACACCAGGCTGCTCCAAGCCCCATCCAACCTGGCTTTTGGGTACTGGCACATGGGCTGAAATAGGTAAGTAAAGGCAACTGAATTCTTGGTCTGCTGTAGTCTGGAAACTGAGATGCCACAACTTCCTGCACTAAGACTTTCAGAGTTCAGTGTGTTTGGGTCAGGTTCATGCTTGTTAAAAATTATATATATGTAAATATGTATATATATGCATATATGTATATAAAATAAATATAAAAATATATATACATATATATATTTTTATATATATATAAATATTACTGTTAAGGTATGTCTTCTCCCAGAACTATTTTACTAAAAAGAGGTTGCACAGTGTAAAATTCCTTTTCATTTTGTATCAATTCACAAAATCCTGTCAAGTTGTGAGTATTCATTAAGAAAATTAGTTATTCACGACACTGGAATACAAAGCTATAAATCCAAATCATGCAAACCAAGTATCTGACAAAATTTCAATTATTTACTTCTTATCTGAAAAAAAAAAAAAGTAACTTTGAGGCTAGAAAAAACAAGCAGCACCAAAAAGAAAAAAAAAAAAAATCAGTATTTTTCTCTTTATTAGATGCAAACCAAAGCTTTTTTTTTACTTTCCCTTTGGAAGATCAAATTAGTGTTATGGGCTGGAATGACAATGAATTGTGGAAAGTATCATATTCTTCATAATATAGTAGCATATATGTTTGTTATTTGGAAATAGAAATGTAATCCATAACTAATCTAGAAATAAAATATATACAGAGCAATCATTTAAAAGGACAGATAAAATCCTCATTAAAATCCTAAGTGCAGAAATACTGAATCATAATGCACAATTTCATTACATTTTACTGCCAGCAATGTAAATATCAATTCTCCAGGTGATTCATAAAATTCATTTTAGAAAGAAAAATAAGGATTTCACTCGGCTTTCGAGAACATAAAGGAAAACACATGCTAGGGTTTGAAAACCCAGACTGTTCTTTCCTTGTCTCATCAGAATATTCTGCTGGAATTTCAGCAAACCTTTTACACATCAAACAGACAACTGCCATTTCACATTAGCACTTTGGATAGATCACCCAGCAGTCCCAACCAGGGTCCTTCCCTGCCCTGCACCTCTCCCTGCATCATCTTCATCATTCCCATCTTATTTCTGCCAAATTTGAGTTCCTATATAGACTTCCCCTGACTTCAAAGGAAGGAGCCTGCATTTAAGCTCATCTAAAGCCTCTTTTAACCATCCAAATTGTGAAATTGCCTAATAATGGGAGCGTATTTAGAAAAAAAAAAAAAAGCATGTTGGACAAATTAACCAAGTAAAGTTTTTGGAGGGAAGAGTGCATGTGGGGGTTTCCACACAAAAACGTAAAGAAAACCTGTCACTTTTAAAATGAATAGCTACCATCTGCCAGCATTTTATCTGAGGCAAAGTTGATTAATGCAAAGTGAATGTTTAAGATCACATTGCTGTCTGCCTGAATAAATTTCAGGTAGTTTACTTCAGAATTTTTTTGTCCCGTTTCTTAAAAAGATCTTTTTGCTGTTCTTAATGTATTCCCCCCTCCAAGATTTTAGGCAGGCAGAGCTAAGAATGAAAACATTTGCTCTTAAATCACAGTATTGTACAAGGACTTTGAGCACCAGAACGTTGTTTCTGGCCCCTCGGCACCACAGACCAAGGGAATTTGTCTGCCCCAAAAAGGACATCTCACCTCCTTCACTAGCTTCACAAAAACTTTCAGGCAGCCTCTCTCCATCACACTGAAGAGGAAATTTTAGCAGTCTGGTTGTGAGGAGAGAAACCACGGCAGTGCTGTTATCCTAGGAAATAGGAAATGATTTTGCCCTTAGACCTTCCTTAATTTTTTTACTGGATTAATTAATTTTTTGCTATATTAGGGGTTTTTTTACTGGACTAAATTTTTTTACTAATATTTAATCACTTACTTTTATTTATGCTATCTTCCCAATTAAACAAAACTAAATCAATCATAGATTTTAAACCTTTTTGTTTGTTTGTTCACTTAAACAACACCTTGGTTTATTTCAGCTTTCTGATAAAAATCATTCTCAAATCCATTTGACAATATGCTCTTCACAGTTCTCTTTGAGCGTTAACATTTTCAGAAGAAGTTTCCAGAACAGGTTTTGGGCGACATTAACCCCAAACCAAACAAAACCCGGTTTTGCGCATGCATTCCCACATTACGTTTTTCCAGCATCAGATGGCCTCCAAGTTCTCCCTCACTAGAGAGAATTTCACACCCGTTATTCAGGCTGGGACACCCTCTATTATCCGGGGCTACAGCAGTGGAGAGCATCATCTGTGCTAAGTGGTGGAGCTCCGTGCCGTTCCATATGGACGTATATTCTCTTTGCTTACACACGAAGCTGGCTGGACACCAGCCAGCTCTGGTCAGAAGTCACAAAGTTGTTTTAGCTCAGTACATGGTGCCTGTGTCTCGTATCTCAGTAGGGTTTATTGGTTTAGGCTCAACATGGTGCTAGGATGGCCATCTGGCCCCCGGAGCGGAGATATCTCCCAGCCAGCTCCTTCGGAGCGTGGGCAGGACAAACGTGTGTGCGTTTGCACCAGCCCGTGTGAACTAACCTGGGTCAACTCAACGGATCTGCTTAAGGGAAAAAAAAAAAAGAAAAAAATGCAAGCAAGTTTAGCTCTAATGAAATTAAAGAAGTAATGACCCTTCATTTGGCGGGGGAGCATAAAACAAGATCGCAATGTCTCCTGAACCCTCCTCTGTGCACCTGCACAGTGAGGTGAGAATGTTCTCATTTGTTCCTACCAGTGAGACTATAGAAATGAGTGAGTTACTTTCGTATGGTATTTTTAATCAAAGTGTTTAAGGCCAGCCTGGATGGCGCTTAGAGCAACCTGGTCTGTTGGAAGGTGTCCCTGACCATGGCTGGGGGGTTGAAATGAGATGGTCCCCTTTAAAGTCCCCTCCAATCCAAACCAGTCTGTGATTCTATGTTTCTAGGAGACCTGAAACTTGTCCTTACGGGATACTGGGTATTACACTCAGTCATCTTATATATTAATGCCTTTATATCAGCTTATCAAAGCAAAAGGGATCTCTAGGACTCTGTTCCCTTCCTCCCTAGGAGCATGTTCCACTTTGTCTCACATAAAACTGCAGTTAAAACACACAAACACTTCTTCACTTTACACCAAGCAACAAAGAATTGGGGTGAAACCAAGACCACCTTCATGTAGAAAATTATTCAGTAATTCCGAAAAGATGAATCACACCCCATCTTTAAATGTACCATAGTTGAGCAGTAAGACAAAAGTACATACTTTCAGTAGCCAATGCCATAAATGAGGTTCATGTTTTGTTCATCCATAAATAGAAGCAAACACCATAAAAAGCACCCCAAAAATTCCAAACAATACCAGATAAACTTCTCCTTAATTTGTAGGTATATAGTTATCTTTTATTTAACAAAGGTACTACTTGCATATACAATTTATTCCTTACCTGAGCATCATTAGGGCCAAATTCTAGGAAGGCCTCTAATACAGTAAAAAATATCCCAGTTCCTACAAAGACTATATGAATATCACCAGTATTTGACAGAAAGATATAAAAAGGCAGAAATGGTCTCAGCAAAAATGGGCATCTGTATGTTCAGATTTAATGAAATGGCTGAAATTTGCCTGCCTTCTTTCAAGTCATATCTTAAAACACATTCCTCGGGACAGTAAACACTTAGGTGACACTAGTCCATCAGTTAGTAAAGAATTCACTCTATAATAATGCATTTTCTCCTTAAAAAAACAAAACAAAAGTAACATCTAAAAAAAAAAAAAGCCCAACTCCATCTACACTATATATTGTTGCAATGTTCTTTCCTTTGCTGAACACCACACCCTCAGGTTGGGTTTTTTTCAGAGCTCTATTAATTGAAAACAATGATCTGTTTTCTCTTTTGTAAAATGTAAAAAGCACAGAGTTTGTCTTTAAAATATAGTTGTCAAATATCAAGGGGTATATATATGCTAACATTTACCCTTGGGGTATTTCAGGGCTAGAATTTGTTACAAATAAAATCTTTATTCATATGAACAGCTACCTGGGGGGCAATACTGAATGTTATACATAATATTTATACATATATATTTAAAATAATCTAGCAGTGCTATTAAACTGGAAGCTACAATGCTTTTAGTCTCTGTTTTTCAGATCTAAGTCTTATAGTTCTAACTTTTTGGGGTTTGAATTACTTTCTGTAGAGGACAGCTCTCAAAATATAAACTGTTTTCCTCTAGTCTGTCACATCATGTGTTTTATTATCTGAAATGTAAAAGTTTTTTCACGGTAATAGAGAAAAGAATTACAAGAAAATTTTTTCTCATTGAATTGTGCAACAGTATTTTCAAATTTGAGAACTTTTCTTGAGTTAAGACAAAAAAGGCTAAAAAAATTATGTGCTTTTTAGAATTATGGAATAGTCACTATGTGCTACAGAAAGCAACTTTAGGCTAAGGATCAAACACCTACATTTATCAAGGAGTTTGAGCTGTCTGAAGGAAGTTGGGAGACAAAGCAGACACCACAGCAGCTCAGCAGAGTGCCAGGAGTCTGAGGAGGTCACAGCTCCCTGCTGGACCTTCCAAATTCGTGGGATTAAAATGATAATATCCCATCAACTGCTAAAAAAAAAAAAAAACCTGCTGAGAAACAACTTGTCTAGAGAAAGCAGACAGAAATTCTGCCCTTTTTTGGTACATTTTAAATGCTTTGATTTTGGAAATTGCCACCACAGGAGCAAAACTCCTTGTACCAACACAACATCCAAACACCTTCCTTCCAAATAAGGAAAAATCTTGTGGGACTCTACAGCAAGTAAGAAAACTCTTAAAAATGCTCAGTTCTGTGGCTGCTGTACATCAATCTATCAGACCATTTCAAGTTTACCAGACAAGTGATCCACCTTTAAATTCTCCTTCTGGCCTTCCAAGCTGGAGGGACTCTGTGTGCCTGAGTTTCCCATTCATCTGGGCTCCTGTCCTCCTTTCAGGAGATGAATGAAGACATGAGCTACTTTAACAACACACTGCTCAACAAAGCCATGAAAACATAAAAGCAGCACTTTTCTAAAGAAACACAGCACAGACTTTGCATCAGAAAACTTACATAGATCCATGCAGTGCTGCAGGTCAAATACTAAGTGTCCAATACTTTCCCTAACAGTCACATGTGTTCCCCACAGAGGGTGAGAAGGACACCCTTTCCCTGTGACAATTCCAGGTAGCTCTCCTCGTTCTTGGGAACATAACGTCATTGCACACCAACAAAGCAGTCATAGAGTTCACAAAAGCAACATTAAGTACCCTGTTCGTTACCAATTCAGCTTTAATTCTTGCTCAAGGGAAGACACGTCTGTTCTCTAATAAAACTATTAGCAAGTGCATCACATAAACTCTCTGGTCACTGCAGAGTACCTGAATTTAACATCTATGACTCTGCACTGCATCCTTTGTTTCAAAAGCAATTTTTAACACTATTCCTTATCCTACTGTCATTTGTAAACTAACAAACCCGTCTCCTTCCAAAAATCAATTACTGATTGAAGTATAGGTCTTTTAAAACGTATCTACGCTACTGCTCTACAAATGTATCTAATATCAGACTTATCAGCATCAGTATTATTTCTCAGACATACTAGCATCTTGAAATAAAGGACATATCGTTATGTTTGAACATAAAAATCTAGTAATGCAGCTCTGTTACCGAAAGTGTTTGCACCCAAAATATTTGTGACCTTTCTGTATTATTAAACTCACAAACAGAACCAAGGTATTTACAAAATGGCACATTTATGAAAAGCACTTGTAAAAGAAAGAAATTTTTTCCTGCAAATAATGTCAATATTATAAATAATGCAAATTTGGTATTTCCCACAACCTCACGAGAAGGTTGAAATATTTAAATGTGCAATTCCAAACACACAGTTCTGCCAGTTTGGAACAGAATTTTGTCTTTATAAACTACTACTTGTGAAGCAGATCTTTAGTGGTTACTAGCACGTTAGAAATAAAGAAATCAATATTAATTTTAATCAGTGCTTTTTCTAATAGGAGAGAGTAGTCAGCCTTATTAGGTTGCAGTCTGATGCACCTATACTTTCAATTTAATAAAATAATTGAAACATTCCGTTACAAAACAAACATTAAAAATGTTCAAGTAAAGTAGAAGGTACCTCTAAATCAGTTTTCTTCTCACCAGTCACATCAGCCCTTGATCCTAAAATTCTAGACTGTCTGTGAGGACAAGGTGCAAACTCTTTTTTAAACATCGTATCTTTGTCAACTTTGGCCATTTGATCCTCTCTGCTCCAAACCAAACAGCACCAGCAAAGAACACGCTCTCCTCTCTTTAAGATGCTCCATTGGCTAGATCAGATTTATTTGCTGTCAGTAAAGGTTATATTTGCACATAAGTCTATGACAGATTGCAAGTTTATTAACTTCAAGTGAGTTTTCAGGCTGCTGGGTTGAGGTTTTTTTGTTGGGTTGTTGGGGGGTTTTTGTGGGATTTTGCTTTTTCTTTTTTTTTTTTTGTCAGCGTTCCCTCCCCCTTCCCCCGAGATGTGGGTTACTTGACAAATTGGAGTTAAGTTATCTTAGGTCAATGTAACTGTAAGTTAAACTAATGAAGTGTATGTCTATGAGTGATGTCTGATTAGTTTAATACAGTTAGTGCTGGACAGCTTGGGCTGCTGACCTTGAAGGAACACAGATAACATTGCAATGCGTTGGAGGATGTGGTTGTGATACAAGACAAATTTACATAACAGTTTGTCATGTACACTCCTCCAAAACAAAACTGTTGCAAAAAGCAAGCAAGAGGAAACCAACACTAAAAGCCTCGCACAAGACAAACCGGGGAAAATTGATGTTTGGATTGGGATGGGAGATTATTTTAATGGGTGCCAAAAGCAGGAACAGGAAAGGTGTACATTTATATAGCAACTGATCCAAAATGGATTAGACGTTGCAACACTGTTCAAATGTAGCTTCCTATAGCACAAATCTACTCTTGAAAAATTATATTCCTTCCTCAGGAGGAATCCATTTGCTTGTAGCAACAAATACCAGACAGTTTTGAACTCTAACTAGTTGGCACATCATCCAGGTGTGCTCAGAGTCCCACTGAAGTTCGTTCTGCCTCTGAAAAGCAACTGTGTGTGCTAAAATATCCCTGCACGTGAATAGTCTTTCTCCATGAAGGTGGAAAGTCCCTGCACGATGCTCAGCTGCACATTCTGAGCAGGGCAGTATCTCACTGCTCCAGACAATCATCTCACCACATCTCAACTGATCAGGTAGGCCAGGCAAAACTGCTGGGTTTAAAGGCAGCTTGATTCTGGAGTGACGGATTCTCACAACATGATCACTATCTTGTTGACGTAAATAGTCTGCTTTTATCGGTCCAGGTTCTAGCTGGTGGAAATTTGCCACTTACATAAATGCATAATTGACACCCACAGCTGCTGGCATGTTACAGAACCAGACCATCATGAAGATAAAACTGCTCCCTTAATTCTCCAGGTCAGCCTGGGCAGGACATTGATAAATCAGACTTGCTAACAGGTAGATGGGAGGGCACATGGGGAAGCTTGCAGCCTTCACATCTGTGCCACCTTTCAACCTAAACTGTGAAGCACAGTTTAAACCCTTTACTAAGACTGAACTGATTGGATAAATTTCAAGTAAGATATACATACACATGTATAAACATGAGTCTTCCAGATACTCAAAGACTCTCAAGGTCTAGCGATGCAAGACAAAACAGACTAAATAAAACATAGCAGTAATTTCCCAGTTATACCCCAAGAAGAAAAACTTGTGTTGTCTACTGCAAGTCTCCAATTGCTTCCACACACACTCTTGCATGCACATAAGGATTGAGCTCAACAGATCTTATTGAAGGCCTCCCAGCAACTTGAGCTTAGCAATTACTCAGTCCCTGGGTTACCTGTAATTACAACTTGCTGGCACTGTTTGCATGAAATAAAGAGCAGAAGTCCGTGCTTTCCAATGCCACTTCTTGGCTGGGAGGGTGCAGAGGACACAGTCTTCATGTAGTTCTTCCTGGAGAAGATCCATCAGCTGTTTGTGGGAACCACCATAAAAGGGTTCAATGAGAAGAACACTCATTTTCCAACTGCTTCAGAACTGTCTGGATTCTGAAAATGAAAACAGAGAAATGTTATACTTTAGAAATAGAGCTTTTTTAGTTATTATTTAAGAAAATTACATTGGAAAAAACAGAAATACATAGCAAGGCCTCACAGTGTCTCTACTTTTCCTAAAATTAAACTCTCATATTGTACTAATGAGTTTTTTTCAGAAAAGACTATTTAGGAATTACAATAAAAATATTACCACACTTATTTGTTTCAACCATTAAAAGATACCACTTGTAATTTTTAAATTCATCTAAACATGCAGGACCCAAGAAAACACTGTGCTTTTAATTTACTGTTTTATTTTCCATCAGAAATTTAAAAGCAGCTTTACTTCACACACTCTCCCAAACACATATGAGTCTGCTTTTTCCTGGTAGCAGACAAAATTAAAGAACAATTCAAACACACCTCAGCCCAAAGAGTTGCTAGTAACTGCAATTTTGGAAAGAATTTAAAGCCAGAGACTCTACTGCATCACTGGGAGTGGCAATCACCACCTCATCAAAAACAACAGGAGATGTAAACCAGGATACTTTTTCCAAAATGGGTGGAAGAGAACAGTAGAGAAGGCTGAAGGAAGCTCTCAGATGAGAAGCCACAGAGCTGCTCACAAACAGGATGCAAAACGTGCTGCCCAAAGCAAGGGGACAGATGAAAACCCTGTGACTATTGCTCATCACTTCATGAGTCACAGACTTTGGGTATTGAAAAGCTGCTTCTCAGATGCTTCAAACAAAACCTTTCCACAAAAAAACTGAAAACAAAACCCTGAAAGGTATTCACCATCCACAAACACCTCTCTGATGGTTTCCTGCTCAAGATTCCCTAACAAGGGAGGACTCTCCGGTAAACTCGTTTACTCAGTATTTGTGTTTGATGCTGTATATTGCAAGACCTTACACCCATTTCCTGGCCTGTCATTTCTAGTGGTTTCAGACTGCAATCCTTATCTTAACAAAACCTCTGGTGACAAGAAGTGAGAATACAACAGAGAACTACATACACTCTCCTGAAAATCTCAATCATCATCTCAACCTTCAGATTTAGTTCAATTCAAGATCAGGTTAAAAATATTATGTATTCTGCAATCAGACGGGAGAAGAACCAATTTTTAAAAAGCCTTACAAGTGCACTGCAGCTATCAAAAGATCAGTTAGCCAGCAGGAAAAATACAACACTGAATCAACTTAATTGGGAGATAAAATGTAAGAAACCTTTAGATATCTTAGTGCTGTTGGCCCATCATGGTGCCAGATGAAATGGTGATGCAGAGCTCCTGGGTCATTACAGATACATCAACAAAACAAGAAGTATTCCATGCTCAGACTTTTTTAGCCATAATCCAGCCTGGAATCAGGCTATGATTTGCTCTATTGTTCACTCCCCCATAATATTATAAAAAAATAATTTGAGATAAGTAAGTTCTTTGAAAAATCAAAAGGAAAGCCTTTTGGAAGCAGAGACTTCACTCCATTTTGGAGCTTGCTTCTTTTCAGGTAGCAAAGCAGATTCTGATCTCTTTTCCACTGACCTAATTTCGAAAAAATCACACTTTTGAGATCACTGACGTTTTCTGAATTTACAATGATGTAACCAAAAACATACTCTCTCCTTCAAAGCCCTTTTGGAGCCTGCAGTGTAATAACTGCTATAAAAACACAAGCTGTGGCTTAGAGTCTGCACTATTCACCTAAAGAACAATTTGTAATTAATCATGCTACGCTTGTCACCAAATGTCACCGAAAATTTAATTCAAAGGACTAGAGGGAAGCATTTTATAAATTCAGCCCCTAAAAAGAGGGGTATGTGAAAAGTTGGTAAATGCCACCAAGTCACTCACTCAGGGACAGGTTGCAGCTAATTTACAAATCATTAACAGTATCAGTAATAAAGAATTTTTTTCGTGAAGTATCTGATCAAACCACACTTCCATCAGAGTAGTTCCGAAACTGGTGTTATCACCAGGTTTAGCTGAATCAACACTGTGCTCTTTGGTTTTATTCTGCACCAGTTTTCACTGTACATCCCTTATGGGCACAGAGAATGACTGTACGTGCTGACAGTAAGAGACTTTCTCAGTTCTCTCAGGTTTCCTCCTTGCTTAAAGACCCTGACATTTAGTTATGCTGCATTTAACTACCGTTAGATAAATTAGTTAAACTGTATTATGGAAATACTACAAAAACACTGCCATACAATAAACTCCTTTGGCTATTTACATTGGGAAACTGGGTTGAAATTGTGGATGTGTCATGGAGTGGGTGTTAGAAGCCTCTTCCTATGTAATTCTTCAAAGTAACACTTGTAGACCCCATGGCAGCAGCTTGAGAGGGTGTAAATCAGCAACAACACATTTTTCAGAGATGACCTAAAGCTTAAAGGTTTTCTGAAAAAGCTCACTCCCCCCAAAAATCTAGGTACTGTCCACTAAAATGCTCACCAGCACTTGTAGGATCCTAGCACTGTGTGCTCTCTACAGATTACTCACAATATACATCACGTTCAATTTAGTAAAAAACATTATAATGTTACATAAAAAGCATTATATGGCATATTTTGTTCTTTTTTTGTTGGAGCTTTTTTTTAGCAAGCTAATATCTAAACATGAAACTAAAGGCTAATGGCAACGCAATACATGTCACATTGACTTCGGGGCTTGACTAAGCAGGAGCAATGAAAAAGTCAATAAATCTTCTGTTTTAAAAAGATATACTGATAATACAAAGGAAATTGTATTATATATAACTAATAATTTCTTGCATTCAAAAAGGCACAGAGGAGGTAGGACACAGCCATTTACCTCATATTTCACCCACATGACTTCCAGTTTTGTTCACATACAAAAATAACAGCTATTATTTTTGCTTTATTTCCCTTGACCCAGCCAAGTTAAGGTAAATATGTCCCATAGACTCCTCAGAGGTCTCCAAAAGACACAGCTGATAAATGGCCTGAGAACATTCACCGTATCTGATGGAATGCAATCCTCAATTAAATATAAATCACTCCAGGTATTCTTTTCCCCATTTCAAAGAAAACAACAAATACTAGAAAAACAGAACTGCTTCCCCTTTCTCATTACAGTGTTTCCTCTCTGGAGCCAGCAATCCTGGGTGTTCCTCAAACAGCTCAACCCCATCCGCAGGGCTGCAGGATCCTTTGCTTGGAAAATTTCCTACTCTGCCTTTACCATACAGAGCAGCACATTCTTCAGGATGTACATTAAGGAGAAACAATCTGAAATAAAGAAGTCCTTCCAAGTGGTAACAGTGTCAAAATGACATGACTAATACAGAGGTGTATTGAAGTACCGGGAAGTGTAGGTGGGTAATTAGGTGCTGTCTCAATGCCAGCACCTCACGGTGACATTCATCCAGGACTTTTGTCACTTGCTGCAGCTCTACCCCATGGTGAGCACTCTGCAGAAACATGGTGATGGAGTTCTTGAATGGGCCACTGCTGTTTGACCCAATAATTTCCTTTTCAAAGAAAATCTGAGTACTATGCAGAGTAATAAACAAAACCTTAAAGGCACAGAAGAATTACTTGTTTAACTAGCCACAGAAACCATTACTTCTTTATAAACTCTAGGTGAATATCAACTCAAATATTTTTGTTAGCCAACCTAGGTAGAGAAAACTCATCATTTTCCATGATTTATTAAAGAACACACATCTCCTCTCTCTCACAAACAGAAATGTGGTTTCACAAACATCGGCACAGCTCACATTAGAAAGCCATAATTAGCTCCATTCATTGACGTATTCAGACAACATAAATTATAGATCGTGTCCAACAAAATAGCTGAGCAACAATCCAAACCCAAAGGAATAATTGTTAATATATTCCATAGGTAGTGAGCTGCTATTAGTTACAGGAAATAAGGTATATGGTTTCAGTAATGATTGTTTTAACGGTCACAGTCCCACACGTATGAGAAATTTATTCCACCGCCGTATCCAGAACACACGTGGTTCAGTATCTCAGAACCCAACCAACTAAAAAACCCATCAGGTATGATAACTGTGGACATAAACACATTCGAAACCTTTGATGATTTCACATAAACACACAGCAATACCTGATACAGGCAAAAAATTTCCACGTTGTGATCAAATGGGGTCTTTACCTTTCCTCCTCTGCCCCTTCTCCCTTCCAGCCCCACAACACGCACCCACCTGAAGTGGGGATGTGGTATATACACACACACAAACCCAGATTGAAAGAGCCTGCGATACCCTCCCACTCATGACAGTGACTCACTGAAACCCCGAATCTGTACCTTAAACATAATCACATTTTAGGGTTTGACCAAAATTTAACCCATATTTAGATCACCCAAAAGTACCAGCTCTGAGGTTTGTCATTACTGAACTGCATAAGCGAGAATGACACTTAATTTATCTTTTATATAAATCAACTGGAAAAAGCGAGAAATCCTCTCCTCCTTTTGAGAATGTGGTAAACCAAAATCGTTCACCTTTATTTGGAGGGAAGAGCAGGAGTAGTGTTAATTTACTGGTGACACCCATAAACCACAGTCTGCCCCATGAACGCAACCTGAGAGTTGCAAACACCTACAGAATGCCGAAAACTACTATTATCTGCAGGTATCAAGGATACACTGAAACCTGCACTGACTGCACTGCCTGCTTTTGTCTCACCAAAATACTGCATGTAGTTTTTACTGTGCTTATGATCTACGTTACAAGGGACAAGGGGGATGAGGCTTTAAGATGAAGAAGAGCAGGTTCAGATTAGAGATTAGGAGGAAATTCCTGGCTGTGAGAGTGGTAAGGCCCTGGCACAGGTTTGCCCAGAAAAGCTGTGGCTGCCCCATCCCTGGAAGTGTCCAAGGCCAGGCTGGATTGGGCTTGGAGCAACCCGGGATAGTGGCAAGCCATTCCATGATTGTGCGATGCAACCAGAATTGCAAACAAGGTAACTTATAAAGAATTGGTTTGATCTTAAGTAAAAAGCAAAGTGAGGATCGGCCAGGTTTGGTTCTTACATCTGTGTTTTCAACCCTGAAATGGAACAGAAGAAATTGGAAGTTAAGATGTCCTGTGGCTATCAATCCAGAGACACCCTGACATAAGAGACAGTTAAGGCTCCTTTTGGAGTTTATGTATTTAGAAAGTAACATGCTGTAAAATCTGAACATTACCCTGTGCATGCTAAGTTAACAATATTGCTATAAATCCTCAGGAAAAAGTTGCTAATGCACATGCAGAGTATGCATTTTAAAACTCAGTATTTAAATTGTTCTACTATTTCATCTAGGCAAAGGCACTAATGACCTTTATCATTTCCTGTAGTAAATTAAATTTGTTTATTTCCAGCTACAAAAAAGAAAGAATTAATTCTTAGAATTTACTTTTCACCTTCTTCCCTGACACAGTCTAAGATTGTCATAAATACTTTGTATCTATACTTCTAGCCATCCTCAATCAACATCTTTGAAGATCTTAATCTATACTGAATAAATTATTGCAATTTAGTCCTTTTTTCCAGCGGAGAAAAACATCTGTGCATCACATTTATGGTTAACTGAAAACCACAACAGCCAACACTACCTCGGTGGGGAAGCATCCAGCCCCCTTTGGAGCACAGCACACAAAAGATATATTTTCAGGGAGATTTCACTGACTGATACCTTGACTCCCAATACATTGGGAATAGCAATTAGGATACACAACTTGGTTTCCAAGTGTCAAATTGACCTACTGAGTGGTATGTATGGGTTATCCACTATTGAGAGGACAAGGTATGAGGGATACTAAGAAGTGTGTAAACTATTTTCATGAGTTCAGATTAATAAAGGCAAAGTAAGTATTGTTAATATATAATCAGGAGAAACTTTTCTTGATGTCTGAGCCAAAAGAAAAGGGGAAAAGACACAAGACATGTGATAGAGCAAACTGGATTAACTCTTCCAGAGAGTTTGCTCCTCTGTCTCTTCCCTTTAACAGTCCCAACGGATTTACAGAAGTTGACATGAGTATGCAGTAGAGCAGTAGATATTAAATAATCAAATATCTTGACAAAAAGTTTTGGGAAGCTCTTCAGTCATTAATAGGATTTTTTGAAAAGAGGTAAAATAAAAGAAAATTAGTACAGATCTAACATGAGAGTGTAACCTGAAAGTTCAAGGTCTGCAATTGGATTAAAGAGAAAATTAGTTATTCTGATTTAACAGTTAATTATAAGCTCTCATTTTCCATGTAATTCAAAAGCCTGGAATAATACCAATTCATTTCAACAGAAACTCCTAATGTTGTTTAATGCTATATTGGCTTAATCCAACCTACTGGACCATGTTTACAGTACTTAAGGCTCAAGACAGTTTACAGGACTCCAATGCTGCACCTATGGCTATAAATTTACTAACACTGATGATCCTGAAGGCTTACATTAGGTTTAAATAGATGAAGGACACTTGATTTAGAGTATCTCTGAGAGGAGAAGGAACTAATAGGTGTGGTAATGGGAGATGTAGAGCTATTTTTAACCTGACAGGAGACATATTAGATGCTAGTTCCCTATTATAGAAAAAGTCCCAGTCTGGTAATAATGGGCTGGCATTTTGAAATTCCTCCGATTTATTAGGAATATAATGAGAAATGTGTTCCACACACTCTGGGCTTGAGACCAGTTTTTGTACGGAAAGGTAGGAAATACAATGTGCATGGCCAGTGTAAGAACATATGGCCAGTTTAAGAACATTTATCTGTACTTGAAAAAAAAAAACAACTTATAAATATTTTAACTGATTTTTTTTGAAAGACACAGTCTGCACCTCATATTAATTGACTAAATGGCAAAACACTTGTTAGTAAACATCACTGGTTGCTCCATGAGGTAATAAAAAGTTGTTTTCCCCAGCAAATCAATCTTGCACCACCAAAATTTGGGATTTAGGACTTAAACTCCCCTTGCACAAAAGCTGGAATTGAAAGAGTTAATTTAAACATTAATTTATACATTAGGCTTGGTAGCCTGAGATGTTTGGCAGTGATTTTTGAGTGGGCACAAGCCAGATTTATTTTACAGTCAGAAAGTATTCCTTTGAATATGTGATGAAAGGATCTGCATCTTCAGTCACACCTTGAGTCCACAAAAAGGATGGAATTAGACCTACTGTCAAATCAAGTTCAACTGTGAAATCTGAGATGGGAACCACACAGAAGAGTATTGCTGAGGGGCAGATGTCCAGAAAGCCAAGTCTATCTTGGGATGCATCAAAAGCAATATGACCAGCAGAATGAAGGAGGGGATTGTCCCCCTCTGCAATCCTGAGACCCCACCTGCAGTGCTGGGGTCCTCAGTGCAAGAAAGATGTGGACCTGTTAGAGCGAATCCAGAGGAGGCCATGAAGATGTTCTGAGGATTGGAGCCCCTCTGCTCTGGAAACAGGCTGGGTGAGTGGGGGGGTGTTCACCTGAAGAAGGGAAGGCCCTGGGGAGACATTAAAGCACATTCCAGCACCTCAAGGGGTTCCAACAGAGCTGTAAAGAGACTCGGGACAAAGGATGGAGGGACAGGACAAGGGGGAATGGCTTTACAGTGGCAGAGGGCAGGGTTAGATGGGATATGAGGACAAAATTCTTCCTTGTGGGACTGGGGAGGCCCTGGCACAGGTGGCCCAGAGAGGCTGCCCCATCCCTGGAAGTGTCCAAGGCCAGGTTGGACAGGGCTTGGAGCAACTTGGGATAGTGGAAGGTGTCTCTGCCCCTGCCAGGGGATGGAATGAGATGAGCTTTAAGGTCCCTTCCAACCCAAGCCACACTGTGATTCTGTGATGTCAAGTTCACAACACTTGTCAATGAGGTTACTTCAAAATGAAAATGGACTTCAAAAGGGGAGCCAAATCCACATGCCATGCTATTCACCCAAAAACCTACAACACAAGCAATTTAAAACGATAATCATGAGGATTTTGCAAAAATCCTTTACCAAGAGAATAGAATAAATGACCAGGTATTTGTTTGTTTAGAGGAAGCAACATTTAAGTATTAGATGCCTGCAGAAGTTTGGATATGATGGTCTTGTGAAGCACAAAGTAACTTCAAGGTTGCAATGCTACCTGCATAAAAGAAGTCCTTAGACTTAAATATTAAGTACTAAAATTCAACAGATGAAATAATTTTTTGGTCCTCCATTTGCCCGACTCTTGTCATCTCCAGAGAGCTGAACCAACACTTCATACTATAAAGTTATGGGAACAAAAATACATCTCATTAACTTCTGTGCAGTCAGCACCCTGTTATCTCTTTCAGAAACCCCTCGAAAGCTCTCACATTCAATAGCAAACATCACACAACATTGAATAAGGGCTTCATACAGCACTAAACATATTTTTCTGTGTTAAGAATATTTACATCCTATTTCCAACTTGACATACAGAAGATGTGTTACCCACATCAATTTATAAATCTAGTGCAATGAGAGTTGCCAATTTGATTTAGTGGTGCAGCATCCTGTTTCCTGTAAATAATTTTCCTATGAAGTTTTGACTAAGCCCACTGAAAGGGCTCTAGAAATATTAAAGGCTCCAGATTACAGCCTAAATGCTTTCTGACAGCTCCCTGCAAGTGTTCCCCAGCATTTCTGCTGACCCAAGAATAGCAAATCTAATGACTGAAGTCATTTGTTTCCATCCTGTTTCCTACAAAGCCTACAAAATACTTCAAGGATTGGCTTAAAGCAATGAAGAAAAGCATATTCATACATTTTATTTTACTTCACAAGTATCAGAAAGTTAAGGGGTCCACCTCCTCCACTGGGAAGTATCTATGGATACACACATTGCAGAAAGCTGAAAAACACTGACATGAGTTAAACAAACATGTCTGGTATCATCTGCCAATTGAAATGGTGAGTGTTGCAGGAAATATTTGTTTTCCATGAATAAAAGCGATATACAAGCATCTCAAAACAATCTGTTTTGGAAGGTTATTTTGGTTGTTTTGTAAACAAGTTTAGGTTCTGAACTGATGTTTTCAAAACAGATACTGCAGAACGAATAAATACTCATGTCTGGGGAGACCTTAACAGACATGAAACAAGTGTGGCCCTTTTTAACAGTGCCACAGATATAACAAGGCAAGGACACGCATGGAGGACATCAAGATGTAAATTTTTTCCTTGAAGTTTCTCAGATGGCTGATATTAGAAAAGTGCCATTTAAATCACCACCCTCAGAAAGCCTGTGCCTTAAAAACTTGGCTTTTATTTCACTTAAGAGAATCTGGCTATAACACACAGTCAGCATAGTAGTCTTTAACAAAAAGGCTTAAAATCAGGGATTTTTTTTATTTTACTTGCTACAATCATGAAAGAATCAGTACAATTCCCTTAGGATTTCAGCTTTAGGGTCTCTTCTTCACCTATCTAAAGAAGAAAGTCTGAAAAGCATTTCCCCTGCCTGAGTCAACTGGTCATGCTTATGAAATTTTTCTTCAAAATCTGAAAATCCTTATCAAACATCCTGTTCAACAAAACCAAAATTATGCTGTCACTTATCAGCTACTACTTGTAGCACCAGAGAACCTGCAGAATCCAGCACTCTCCTCCTGCACACTGGTACAAACCTAAGAAAAACGGAATGGTTTGGGTTTGAAGGGTCTTGAAAGGTCACCAAGTTCCAAGACCCTGCCATAGGCAGAGACATCTTCCACTAGACCTGGCTACTAAAAGCCTTGTCCAACCTGGCCTTGAACACTGCCAGGGATTAGGAGTCCAAGAACATTGGAGTATGGTTTATAATGGCCATGACTACATGGGTGTAGAGAAAACCATCTTCACTGCAGAGCTCAGAGTTGAAGAAACTATTTTAAGGTTACTGGAAGTTCCTAACCATTTAAAGTGTAGCTGGCTATTAGTAGGTGCTCTTACTGACACTGCTGATACGATGAAATGCCAGAAATACTATTACAAGCCAACACAAGAAACAGCTCACACCTCATGCACGCAAGGGCTGTGCTTAATATTCCCACTTCTTCATTTCAAAGCCACAAAGATCAGGAGCTTTGCCAGCAAGTTAAAGATCTGTTCTCACTCCTACTAAAGACTTGAGGGTTGTGCAGTTATTCTGGCCATCGGGAAATTTTTGGCAATACCATCAGTTAAGCACTCACAGCAGCCATAAGCAGCTCTTGGGGGTCTGAAGAACAGCAGCATATGGACAGCTTGGAAATACCTCTGAAATCAGGGCAGTGGTTATCTCACAACAGTGTTCCACGTGCGATCAGATTCGAAGCAATGCTACAGCTAAAACTTTTGATATTATTTTTCATATACAGAGGACATGGACATTTTGGAGCAAGTCCAGAAAAGGCCACAAAGATGCTCCAAGCACTGGAGCCCCTGTGCTCTGGAGACAGGCTGGGAGAGCTGGAGGTGTTCAGACCAGAGAAATGAAGGCTCCAAGGAAACCTTGGATCCACTTCCAGTGTGTAAAGATGCTCTAAGAGAGCTGGAAAGGGACTTTGGACAAGGGCCTGCAGTGACAAGACAAAGAGGAAGACCTTCACACTGCCAGAGGGCAGGGTGAGATTACATGTTAGAAAGTGCTTTGCTTATGGAGATAAAATAGGTAACAGGATAGGTTTATGCCAGTATTTTTGAAAAACCTTTTCATAAACTGGATCCAAACTGCAGAGAGGTGTTATATAGTTTTTATATTATTATAAAGATTCTTATTTTCCTGAATTTTTTTCAGATTCTATCTTCCCATCAGTGTTCAGGCAGAGGCTGGCCCAACAAAGCTCAGTTGGCCACAGATCCATGAAGGGCCTTAGCCCCACATTTAAAGCAGAAATAGATCTGGAAGACACTTCTCTCTACCACTTTGACTATTAGACATAAAATAAAAATAAGAAGGAGAGGAAAAGGTGGGAAGGGGAAGAATAAGTTGCCTCCAGTAAACATAAATGGTGGAAAGAAGCAGACAGGGCACCCAAATTAAGCAATATCCCACAAATGCTTTGAGAAGGGAAAAAGGAGTTATTTTTAACCTATCTGCATCAATCACACACCCGTTTGCTTCCGCTGACAAGAACCCAATCCAAACTGCTGTTCATCTCAAAGTGGTTTAAGAAGCCATGTGTAAGGTGCATTCAAAATCCTCCAAGATGAACAAAATCTGTTTTGCATGCCAATATCCTTGGAGAGGGCAATATTCATGCAAAATGATTCAAGCTACTCTTCAGATCTGCAGCACTCTGCCTTGCCATTGAAGCTCTGAATGAGTATGGACAAGAGAAATCCATAAGTGATTTCTCCTAGAGTCTAGAGACAGTTGGTTTCTTAACACATGGAAACATCTTGGGCATTAACAGAAAGACTTAGAAAAAAGTCTGCCTTTTCTCTTTAAAGCTGGTTTTCTTTTCAAGCTGTGTAACACCACTTGATATTTACTTTAGCTACTCAACCAAGCACCAGGTTTCAATGTACTGAAGGTGCATAATGGTTGACTAACACAGGCCATTTCAAATGTTTGGGCTTATTTACAAATACCACTTGCATACTGCTGACATTTATAATGACACCTGGGATGTTGCTGACACACCACTACGTTTGTGAAGTTGGCGTCTACACATACAGTGGCTTCTAAGAAATGTGCTGGGGAATACACACAGCATTTCCTTTGACTGTAACTAGAATGGTTATTTTGACTATTTCCTATCTGAATAGGAAAAAAGCTTCAGAAACAAGGTTCAGAAAAGCTAATCCCCCACTGATTTTCTTATCACTCAACACTATTTCACTCGACTACTTTTGTCAACAATTTTCTCAAAAATTTCCTCCTGATCATATTACAGGGTTGCTTAAATCATACTGTAGACACACACTCATACATACATAGAACTTCATACGTTTCTTACTACTATTGCCTACTGACTTATTTCAAAGCCCACAACCTCCAAATACAACACTCCAGTCCTTCCAGAAGCCCTGACACAGTATTTGATTGCAGAGAAATATTTAGTCTCATTTTGTATATATAGGAAACTATAAAGAATTCATTTTACAATAGAAGCAAAAATGGAATGTAGATGATTCAGCTTTTCAAAGTCAAAGGAGTCCTAAACCAGATTAACACACCCCAGCCCTGAAAGTGTTCAAGGTTAGATTGGGTGGGGTTTGGAGGAATCTGGTCTAGTGAAAGGTGTCCCTGTCCCTGGCAGTGGATTGGAATTATATCACCATGGTAGGGAGTTGGAATTATATCACCTTTAAGCTCTCTTCCAACTGAAACCATTCTTTGATTCTAAAACAAAACACTAGATCTATGTGCATGCTCAAATTACAAGCAAACTGCAAGAAAACACTTAGATTCTTACATAAATCTAGTAATTATATAACTTCTAACCACACATTTTCAATTGTTCTGTTTAAATATGCTTTAAACAATGAACTGTACGTGTTCTGCCTCCTCCCTCCAACCCCAAAATTGTACAACATCTTCTGTCTGGTGCTTTCCCATTATTAACAACAAGAAGCTTCGTTTATCTGCTTTCATCCAAAAATGCAGAAGAGCTTAACAAACATTAATTAAACCTTGCAACACCCCTGTGAGGTAGGTAGGTATTGTTATCTCTACTTTACAGATGAGAAAACTTGAATTAAAAATTTTGATTTGTACTATTTCCCAACAGCAGTTTTATAGTAAAGACAAGAGTAGAAGAAAGGAGCAATGTCCCTACTTCCAGCCACCACAATACACATACTCTTTAAAATCAGCAGGACTTACTTGACATTTTGCCACACGTGAGAAAACTATCCCGAAAAACAGCATTAATTTATCATTAGCATCATCCCTTCTAAGGAAATACAGACAAATACATCTTTTACGCAGATTGCACTTTCATTATTTCATTATGAAAATGAGACAAAATTGTATCCTCTTCATCTGGTTAGCTGATGAATTCCATCTTCAAAAGGAAAATCCACACTTCTTGAAACCATATGAATTGTTTCTCATATGACTGAATCCCTGATTTCCTCTTTTTCATTTACGTTTCTTTACCATTTCTATTTTTTTTTCTATTCTGTTACCTTCTTTCCTAATTACTTCACACTGTACTGTCCTTATTCCTACGTTGCCTTTTTTTCCTTCTTTAAACTTTTTTAATAATACAATAAAATCTGCAAAGGATTGACTTACATACAGAATATCAATTACTACCTTGATGGGTCATCTATCGATAATATTTGTCTTAGACTATTCTTACTTCCAACTTTTTCCTATGCATGGACAGGTCTTCCACATCTTCTATCTGACAGATCCACCACCCCAAATAGTCTTCTATTTCCCCATCCAGATTTACTCCTCATTAGGGAACCTCCAATTTGAATGTAGTCATTCCTTCACTGTTCCAGAATCAAAAGCTTCATGGCTCCCTTCCATTATTTCTTTGCCTCCAGTCTCACTTCCCTCTTTGTTAATTTCTCCCCTCCTCAGATTGTCTCAAACACCTTCACAAATAATCTCTTTCTTCCTCCTCCATTTTACCACATCAAATACAAAGGTGTCCTCTTCACCTTTGAATTTTCCCCCTCCCCAAGTAAGGCTCGTTTCCTCACTTTCTATTCATTTTCCTTAGACTTGTTTGGTAAATCTCAACTTTCCACCAGAGAAAAGGAACAGCTTTTAACATGTTGCCAAAACTTCATCCATTCTTTTATCATTTCTATTCCACATGCTCTTTCCAATCTCCCTAATCTTCTGTTCTTTCTCTCTGCTTTCCAGACCCTGCTCATGAATACTTTAAGTCTACTGACATAGTTCTACACTTCTTCTGTTTCAACCTTTGGTCTTCTACACTCCTTCGCTCACCTTCTATCCATGTCCTCCTCTATTAAGTACAAGGTGAGATCCTGAACATATCTTAAAAATATCCACAAATCTGCATCAAGACAAAACAGACTGTCCCAGACAGATAAAACCACTTCAAAGATGCTTTCGACGGACATGTAGACCACTGAAGTTAAAGAAACTTGTATTAAAATACAAGCAGATTAAAGATTTTTATGTTGACAAAACGACTGTTGAAGTCATACCATTTTTCTATGACTTATTCTAGAATCAGCATGAAAAGTTAAATTAGGTAGTTTTTTTAAGCCATACAAGTTAACACATCTTGTTTGTACTGCTTGCTCTAATGAAGTGAGCCTACACTTGCCAGCAAACAGTAAAAATAGGTAGCTCTGTTATTCACATACTCCTTGCAATCAGCAGCTAACGGGTTCTGAGAACTGCTCTCATCATATGGAGGCTGAAATAAATGTTCAGTCACTGTTTTCTCTTCCAGCTCTCAAAATTACAGCTGGATTCTTTAAGCATTACATGTGGTTTCTTGCACTTTAAAGCTTCTGAACTACTTGAATTGCAAGACGCAGAAGTTCTGCCCACAGACACTTTCTTGCTCCCACTGATTTCATGCCACAGCCAGGAAAGTATCAAATAGAAGTAAAATGCTGCCTGTTCCATGGAATACACTGGTAAGTGTACATAGAACGTCCCCATCGTACTTCAGCTGAGCAGGATCCATATTCCATCCATTTCTTTTTAATCACTCCACAAAGGCAAAGTCGCAGAAGAACAAAATATTTTATCATGACAGGCTGAGAGATCTCAGAGCACCTTAAAGGGATTCCAAGAGAGCTGGTGAGGGACTTAGTACAAGGTTCTGGAGTGACAGGACAAGGGAAATGGCTTCCCACTGCTGGAGAGTAGGGTTAGATGGGATACTGGGGAGAAGTTGTTCCCTGTGAGGATGAGGAGGCCCTGGCACAGGCTGCCCAGAGAAGCTGTGTCTGCACCATCTCTGGAAGTGTCCAAGGCCAGGTTGGACGGGACTTGGAGCAACCTGAGATAGTGGAAGGTTGGAATGAGCTGATCTTTAAAGTCCCTTTCAACCCAAACCATTCTATAGTTCCGTATCTCAGAGCAAGAAAAGCCTGAATAAGGAAAATTACAGCTCCCCAGCAGCCTTTTGGTGTTTACTTACCAGTATATTATTGAAATTCATGACATTTACACTATTTCCCAACAAACATACTAACTACTGGAAAGAAATGGAGGTACTATTGGTTGCTATTTGTTTCCATTTTGAGATGACTTACGCTCTCTCCATTTCTACATTGACAAAGGTCCAAAGGTGATTTAACCTCTGTAGGCATGAGAAGATGCATTTTTTTTTCCTTTTTAATATCTCCTCAGCTTGCCCATTCTGAAATCCTTTGAAAACTTTAAATATGCAGTATAAATCAGTAAGTTTCAGTATGAGAGACCTCTCACAGCACATTAGTCTTACTCTCCACGACTATCATTTACTTCTTGCTTGATTCCCAATGTTTTGGATTTTCTTCTTTTTTTTTTTTTTTAATTTTAGTGGATTTTCATCTCCAAGGCCATAAATGATGGAAGCCTTGCCTAGCACAGAAACTTCCACTAAACACACACTCTCCAATGCTTAAAACCACGGTGGAACCCACAGATAACTTGTTTCAAGTGACACTTCTACTCTTTTGTGTTTTCCTGTTTAAATATATCAACCCTATCTGCATTCAGAACATTCACTTTTCCCAAACAGCTTCCTATGGTGACACAAAACAAAATAAAATTGCTTCTGAAATTCTCTAACAATTAATTTTTAACTCTATTATATTAAAACCCTATTTCCCTCTGTAATAAATGCTTTGTGAGGAATATAATAAATTACCCTCTCTGTGGCATGTGAAAATCCTGAGTGAGACTTGGTTCTGCTCTTCTGAAGCCCCTCACTGGGCAACATCAGACCAAAGAGTGAGCAGGAGCTTCTCAGGCATCAAAGAAACACCGGGAACATCAGACACTGAAGCGTGTGTAGGTGTATTAGCAGTCCTACCATCCATCTGTCAGAAATCTTCGATGTTCCTGCACATCACCCACTGGCAGAGCTGTCTGCCAAGCAAAAATATTATGAAATGTTCATTATATACTCAAATCTCCAACCCCCCCCTCCCCTTTCCCTAGGAGGAAATGGAAAAACCTGTCTCTCCACACACACAGACTCACATTCGTTACCAAGGAACAGTGAAAGACTTTCAAATTCACCCAGAAAGAAAACCTACCACGAGACCAGGACTATGATTTTAGATTTATTCTAGCAAACTTTACTTACCAGAGGATATACTGACTTTTAGTTCACATATATCTCATTTTTAAGGTACGTTAAAGACCGAGTTTACAATTAACTGAACAGACAGCGTACAAAAGGCTTTTAGAACTACACCATATGGTCGAGGGAAAGGAACAATCTGGACTATCCACATTTCAATCTGCAGGCTTGTCCACCTCTATAACACATTGTATTGCTGTAATAAAATATTAAGATAGAATTTTAAAAGTGAAAATATCTATCTTTTGCACTACCAGGGAACAAGGCACCCCACAGTCTACTGCGTATAATAAATATTTTAACTTTTATGATTTTGGCTTGCTGAATCAGATATAGTCAATAAAATTCCCAATTCATTTAAAACTGTAGTTCCAGAAGGATATGGGTGAGTATTCATCTTACGCTTCAGGGAAATAAAAAATACCAGTTTACATGGGGTATACTGGCAGCAGTTAATGTAACAGATGACACATTCTTGGAAATTAAATAAAAGCAGAAAGAAAATACCCATTGTTGCTCAGTGAAGGACTAATCACATGGTCACAGCTGGAACCAGTGTAAATCATTCATTAATAAAATTCTGTTGTAGTAGTCACTGTTTTTCTCCTTTTCAAATGCCAATAGAAAAAAGAAGACCTTTTTCAATTCTCTGCAGAAAGGATACGCTTGCAAGTATTTCATAGTAACTATTAGACTTACTAAATCTTTGCAGAAAAAAAACTGCCTGCAAGGAAGGCATTGTTAGCACTAGGGAAAAATAGAAATACTTCTGTATTTTATATATAATCCCAGAATGTAGTCCAAGAACATAATTACTACACTCTGGCCAGACTTCTGATTGCACAGAATCCAAATCTTGAGAAAAATCATCTGAAACCTCTGTAGGGCATATTTTGTAATGTAAAGAATATAAATACATCCTCATGAGTCATCTCTCTCAATGTAAACTAGAAAGTTGCACCAGATTAAATGCAGACATTCCAGAGAGTTCATGGAACACCCAAGTATTCCATGGTTACGCACTCTGTTGGATATAGGTATCAGAACCTCATGGCCAACTCTGCTTTGAGCAAGAGGAGGGATTACATGGCCTCCAAAGATCCCTTCCAACCTGAATTATCCTATGATCCTGTGTTTTTTCACAATACAAGAACTATTCCAAGTTTTGTGTTTCATTGCCTCCAACAGCAGGAAAACACCAACCTCCTGGTATCTAAATTCTGGTATGTTCATTGTCCTATTCATAACAGGATAAGAGGCCTGTTTTTCTGATCCTTTTGGAGAAACTATCAAGAACAGTAAATACAGAGCATGCCATTTGATGCTTTAAACTGCCACAATATAAATTAAATGGTACAGGTCTCCTCCGCTCCGAAAGAAAAATCAAAGTCATCCCATTCCTCATCAGCTAGTACACACACTCCAAAGAACAGAGCATTTAAAATTGTCAAGAACTCCTCTAATTGAAAGGTTTCGTTGAATTTAAAAGCTAAAAATACATTATCTCCCTCATTCTGTGCCTACTAAGCAGTCTGAGCAAAGACTTAAAGCACCCTGGCTTGAGAGGATATTTGGGTTTTGAGATTTGAGCCTGCTCAAATCTCTCCCAAGCCACGAGCCCCTTGGAATACAGCAGCATAAGCCCTGTGCAGCCAGTGGGAATGCTCCAGTGGAAACTTCAACACATGCTTACATTTTCACATGATCAAAGGCTCAATTGCTCTGTTCTTCAGTTTACTGCAGTTATTCTTACCTCACAGTGACATCCTCAGCAAAGAGAGATACTTTATATGAAACTGGTTAAGGTAAAAAAAAACACCCAAAAACCAAAAAACAACTCAAAACCAAGAAAACCCTCAGTTTTCCAGTAATTAACTTCAAGTGGGACAAAATGACAGTTCAAAGCACCATCGCTGCTAAGACCATTACTCACACATAGAAGGAAATCACTACCTAAGAAAACCTGAATATGGAAATGAAATGTTAACAATTTTGCCGAATTCAGAAAGATAAAAGACCCCCCAAATGTTGAGCTAACTTCTATTTTAGCAATTGCCTGTGTACTCCTTGTCAGAATGGGTAAAATCTGAAGGCAGGAGAGTGAACTGAGCATGCAAGTGCTACAGAAAAATCTGTACCTAAAGAAAAGCGACTGCAGAAAGCATCAGCTCTCACACATGCACAGGCCATGATGCAGATAGGCAGCTTTTATATAAGACATCACTTTCTGCTCTTCCTCTCTTTCAAATTAAAAAATCCTGCTTGTTTGATAACAGAAAAATGCAGTAAAGTAGATACCGACTGGCCAGGACACACAGGTTAAGTTTACTTCATGTTGTTTGGTGATGTGTTTACATTTCAATTAAATAATAAGTAATAAAAGCTGTTGAAAAGACTATATAACCAACTTGTGGCTTTAAAAGAACATTTGCAATTCTAGAGCTGATCAAAGGAGGCTGCCACTATGCCCAGGAATAGCAGCCAGGCACCTCACCCTTCCCCATCCTGGATCCTGCTCAGAAATCTGTCCAAAGGCCTCTGAAAAATCATGAGAACAGGCCTAGGAGGGCTCATCAATACACTTCCCACAACATATTTGATTTTCTTTTTAATTTCTTTGCTTACAGATGGAATGTGGAAAAAATACAGTCTCAAATTGACAGGGAAAAAGGCACATCAAGTGAAATTCAGGTACATACCTCCCATCACACTTCACATGCCCACACACTATATTCTCCTTCAAGCTACACCATGTACACCTGACAGGATTTTTTTAATCTGTTACTAACACCTTTCAAAGTGTATTGTTTCTTCCCTGACTGTTTTTTCTATTGAAAGAACCGTGACTACAGAGAATCACTGACTCCTGAGGGTGGGAAAGACCTCTGAAGTCATCAAGCCCAACTGTTCCCCCAGCACTGCCAAGGCCACCACTAACCCATGTCACCAAGTGCCACATCCACAAAGCTTTTAAACCCCTCCAGAGATGGAGACTCTACCAGTGCCCTGGGCAACCTATTCCACAGCTTACCAACTGCTTCAGCAAAGAAATTCTCCCTAATATCCAATCGAAACCTCCCCTGGCACAACTTGAAGCCATTTCCTCTTGTCCTGCCCCTTGTTCCCCGGGAGCAGCTCGATCCCCACCTGCCTCCACTCTCCTGTCAGGTAGGTGTAGAGAGCAATAAGGCCCCCCAAGACTCCTTTTGTCCAAGCTGAGCCTTCCACCAGCTGCTCCTCATCAGACTTGTGCTCCAGACCCTTCCGAGTTGCTTTCCCCTCTCTGGACATGCTCCAGCCTCGTCATGAGGAGCCCCAACACTAAACCCAAGATTTAAGGCGCAGCCTCACCATGCTTTTTATTGCTTCTGTGTCTAATTGCCATTACCTGGCAGTTCCTCAGCAGCCAGGTGAGGTCACCATTCAGGACACCTGAGAAGCCATGGCTTGAGTTGGCAGCTGGACCTTGACTAAGCAACACCACCAGCATCAGACAAGGATCCCCACACGTACCTCTGCACTGTTCCAATGGCAATTAAGCATTTTTCCTCACTGGAAACCCTAAGCCCAGTTCTATGTTTTTTTCAAATGAATGTGACAGAGTGAAAAAGAAAAGGCAGTATTTAGTTTAGCGAAGAAACATATGACAGATATAAGCTAATGTTAATGCTAGGCAAGTTAAAATTTATCTTTACTAATCCCTCTCAATGGAAACAATAGGACAGAATTAAAAATGACAAAATTAAGACCAGGGAGCACATTTTTGGGAGCTATGAAAGGGAGAGACACAGAGACACACAAGGAAGGCAGCTGCCTCACCTAGAGAGCTGCAATTTATTTCCATCAGCTCTGTTTAAATCAGTAAAACAACTTTCTCATCTAGACAAGCATCAGGATAATTAATTTCAGCAGATATTACCAGAGTGTGCACACAAAAAAGAAGTTCAAGCATTTAAATTCCTGGGCTGATTTACTCTTTAGGTCAGAAGTTGTCATCCACACCAAAAGGTAACGAGCAAGTTAATTTCTTTAGTTTAGATCATTAAGGCATAGAAGTCCTCACTACAGTTACATAAATGATGATAAAGTTATTCATAGAAAAGGAATAAATGTTTCCAAAACATGCTGTTCCTCTGCAGCAGAAAAAAAAAAAATACACTGCAGAAAGAATGATGCTGCTGGGTGAGAGAAAGGATAATAAAACTGCACCAAGAGTGAATTTCACACTGAAGGGAGGAGTTGATTAATACTTTTGACAGTAAGAGAATAAAAAGGGGCTGGGCTTAACAAAATAGCTATTTTACAACCTACATTTTATTAAACTGGTATTACAATTTTGTAATTGTATATTAAAATGTGGCCCACATTAGGCAGCAAATAGCTCTTAAGTAAACGCTTTGCTTTCTTTAGCAAGACAAATTTTTGACACCAACTGCAAATACCAAAGCTTTCTCTCACTCAAATGCTTTCAGGGTTTTTTTTCTCCACTTTTACTCAAAATATGCAAACTTGGATGCCTACAACTAGCACATAAACCTGAAATATGGCATTTAAATCCATTCATTAAAAGCTAAGCATTCAAATGGGCTGAAGTGCAAAGTTGAAGTAAAAGCAACTACTCGATCAACCAGAAGCATCAAGGATTTAGAGTAAAAGCCCCTGTGCTTGGGGTGTCTCAAATTCAAGTCCTAATTCCTGCATTTTTAAGGTGACACATTGTTGCTCTGTGATGTTCCATGAGGTTGGGGAGGTTTCTTTGAAAAACCAAAACCAAGTGACAAGCTCACACGCCGGGTACAGGGGGTGCTCACAAAACGCTCACAGCGTCACTTTTCATCTTCTGAGACATAAATTCATGTGATCTTTGAACAACTATTTATTTCACACCAAACCAGATATCTCCCTAAAGCCTACCAATACAGCCTGCAGGCATATTTCTTAAATAAAAGTACTGAATCCTTGTATACTTAAAATTTGCATAGCAAAGGGATGAATCAACTATTATAGAAGTAGTAACACTCTGCAGCAACTGCTGACCTCTCACAGAAGTAAAAAATCCCTATTTATGGGGTTTGGGTGGGACTCTGCAAGTGCTTCTCTTCAAGTTTCACAATTGTGAAATATTATTTTCTTGCAGAACTCTGACAAACACTGTTAAAGTTATGCAATGCATTAGTTACGTCCAGGCAATTTATACTTTGCATATGGAAACCACAGCATCTCTTTAGCTATAGATTGTATTTATTTCTACTTAAAAGTTAATGGGATTGCACACAACCAATTCAACTAAATTAAATTAGCACGACAATTATTTTGTTGGAATATCCCTAATAACTTCTGTATTGTCTTTCCTGCAAAAAAAGTGTTGTTGCCTACAGAGATGCTTCAGTTTTAACAAATCTAACTATGGGATTAGCAGCCCCTACTTATCAATAAAAGAAATACAAGGTGTTAGGTAGGACTGCATTTGACAGAATCAAATCACTCTGCTGCACTGATTGTGTTTAAGCATTCAGAAAATAAGCAATTATACTAGAAAACAGGAAATTAAGCCCTCCAAAAATTAAGATGTGAATTCTGTACAGCTCTTTACAGAGCACAGGAGTAACCTCATTTTACCTGAAGAACTAGAAACAGGAAAGCAGCAGAGCAAAGTCCAGAAAGAAAGATTCTGCTCTTGTGCTCATTTGAGAAATATTTAAGGTTAAATTAACACTTTTTGCACTAACAGATCACAATTAAAGCTTTGCAAGAACTACTCTCTACTACTTCTCTACTGAGAAGCTGTGAAGCAGGCTATTAACACATGACACACTATCTCTTGAGATCAAAAAAAAATCTTATCTGTTACACAGAAGAACATAAGTTAAATGCCAGTTGGCTAAAAATTTTCTAAGAAAAGGCTGTTTTCCAGAAATGCACGTGGCTGAAATGGGGCTGCTTATAACCAAAATGTTTTAAGAAAATACACTGGGCCTGCTCCTGCTTCTGGCAGCCTCCCTCAAGCAAAGAGCTGCACATACTCACACAAGAGCTCTCAGGACTGGGCACACATGAAATATTATATATATTATATATATATATATTGATACATTATATATATTGCTTAATAATATTCTTGTACATTTTATTGCAGATGTTTCCAGACATGTAATATATATAAATGAATGTTCTCATGTAAGATGCAACATGATGAACATACCTGTTCCAAACACAACCCAGCTTTATATTTACTCCCCATATCAAGCACTGGAGTGATGTAATCTCCTAAACAGCACCATGACAACTAATGTAATTTTACTGAAATACTATTAGCTATATTTATATTGAGGATAGTCTTACACAGTTCTTAAAGACCTGCTCTGCAGCTCAGGAATTAACTGAACAGTGTAATTAGTCATCCTGACATTTTACCTTGTGCAGTGACTAAAACACCTCCCACTCTTATCATTCAGTGGAGATAGCCCGGATTTAAATTGGCTTAAACATGGTTCAGGTAATAGATACTCACATGATCCCATTTTTTTCTCCTAATACCTTATTTTAATTCACAAAAACAAACTAGTAAAACAGGATCTTTAAAGTCCCTCACAATCCAAACTATTCTGGGATTCCCTGAAATGAAAATTACTGTGTTGTTATTAGTAATTTTTAATAATAGTAATAATTGTGTCACATCCTCCCATTCTCAAGTGCAAATTTCGGGTTCTTTTGCTAAGCAGAAGTCAAACCTGATAACTCAAGGAGCTTTCACGTTAAGACTTCATGTTAACATCTTCCACTTAAAATTCAGCTAATAGAATGTCACCCTCCAGCTCATCACATCCCCACCAGTCACAGAACATTTGGCACAAAGAGGCTCGACACAAACCCATTTTTTATTTTTATTTTTTACCTGTTCTACCATATTTACAGGCTCGTGCAATGAAACACAGGCCCTTGCAAAAACAAAATGGTAAAACTGCCAGGAGACTGCATGCATGTGCTCTAAAATATACATGGTACAAATTATACACCTAATTTTATATGCATATAAACACACATATATATTTATTTATATATTACAAAATATACATACCAAAATATATCTATCCTGTGCAAACTTGCAACTGTTATTTAAATCACATATTTTTTACAACTGTGATTTAGGAAACACAGCACCCACTGTACCAGAATGCCAAAGAAAGTCAATTATAGCCAAATATTTCCTTTCAACTCAAGTGCAAATGGTCTGAGCTGAATGTATATCAACTAATTAGCAAAGCAGGTATCCCCAAGCTGTGAGCAACTTCTCACTCCTCAGGCTACCTAACAGCAGATACTTCAGCACTTTTAATGACCATCACCCCAGAAGCAACTGAATCATGTTTGGCCAACAAAATACGAAGATATTTTCAGAGATGTTCTTACTGTTTGTTATTAACTGTGAAGTGGAAGTTAGCACTTCAAATATTCTGAAGAACTACCCTTGCTTTTGTGCTGGAATCACTGAAAGCATGATTATGGCATGCAAATCCCTTCGGATTAAACGCCCTCATCAAAGCATCTTATAGGTATATTAGAAACTGAAGGGGCATAAACAACTCTGACAGCTCAGAGCTGAAGTTGGTGATCTTTGCAATTCATAAAGATCAACACTTGGGCTGGTTTGCAGGGGAATACAACCAACTAATTATTATTTTTTGCTTAAGGGCACGTATGGTGAGCTCTGCAGGTATCATCACTGCTTTTAGCCTAATGTATTGCCTCTTCAAGCCTTTCAGTGTAACAACCTGCTGCTGTACTGCAAAGCACTTCTAGTGGTATCAAACTGCTTTATATTCAAAGAACTTCTGAAAGATGCTGCTAAGGAAGATGCAGCAGTTACAAATCAGTATGTGACTTGTCAATAGTAATTTTATATTGTTCATTAAGAGACACAGAATGGTTTGGGTTGGAAAGGACCTTGAAGATCATCTGCTCCACCCCCTGCCCTGAGCAGGGACACTTTCCACCACCTCAGGTTGCTCCAAGCCCTGTCCAATCTGGCCTTGAACACTTCAGGGATAGGACAGCCACAGCTTCTCGGGGCACCCTGTGCCAGGCCCTTCCCACCCTCATAGGGAAGAATTTCTTCCTAATATCCAATCTAAACCTGATCTGTCAGTGTGAAGTCATCCCCCCTCGTCCTTTCACTCCAGGCCCGTGTAAACAGTCCCTCTCCATCTTTCTTGCAGGCTCCTTTCAGGTACTGGAAGGCCACAATTAGGTCACCTCAAAGTTGTTTCTTTTCCAGTCCGAACAATCCCAATTCTCTTCACGCCATTCCTTCATCCATCTAATCATATTCACTTGCTACTTAGCACAGACAAAGTTTGCTCCCTTAAAAATAGTCCAAGTCAGTAACTTTTGATGTAAATTCTTAATTTTGCAATATTATTGAAACTTTTATCTTAATGGTCGATTAAAACCAAAACTAATTTACAATTTATCAGCTACATCTTTAAGTAGTGATGACATGAAAAAAGCAGGTATGTTGAGGCAGAGCTGTGAAATGTTAGAGGACAAAGATCCCTAGTATTTTTCAAAAAAAATTTTGAAGTGTCAAATTGCATAGAATACAATTATAGTTACAACTATAACAGTAAATATTTCTTTTGGTTGATTTGATAAGAAATATTTTTTTCTCTCATGTATTACTGAAAACATGATATGAAGTACCGAATCCAGATTACTTCTGCCAAGAGTAAAACCTTCATGGAAAAAGGAGAAAGAACTATATGATAATTTAAAGGAAACTAATTCAGCTCCTCAAGAACTGACCCAGAGGCTGGAGTATAAAATACTTTGCTCATGTCTTTTAGTGCCACCTTGTTCTCAGTGCCGCTTTTGTATTATCCTTCTATAGCTGAAAAACTCCTAACTGACAAAAGTCAATTTAAAGTGAACTTAATAGTGATGGAAGAGCCTGAAGACTACCTAAACAGAGCTGAAAGTCTGAGCCAATGATAACTTCAGGTTCCTTCACCTCTAAACATTCAAGAAGTTTCTAAATTTCTTTAAAAATTGAAATTAATACCTGCAAAAAAATTCTGCCATGGCTACACTCACCAGAAAAAGGTTACTATCAGCCTGCTATTCAGAGATGGCAGAGAGAATTTTAAAAGTAGGTAAAGCATCAAACTAGAAGATTTTTAACATCAATCATCCAGGATAGAGAAAAGACAAGTTTAGTAACCACCAAGAGTCACCCAACTTTAAAGCAAGAAGAATTGCCCCATGACACAGCTGGGGAGAGAACACCATCCACCAGAACCAACAGTGAAGCTCCTGGAGCAGCCCTGAACACTCACCTCCAGATTCTTTCATCCCAATTTTTAACCAGCTGACATCAATTTTCAAGGTGCATTTAGTCATAAACTTTGGAGAATCTCGGTCCTGACTTTGGCTGACAAAATGCTTACAAAAATGCTTCATCTTTTCACTGAGTTTAGCCATAATAAGAATCCCGTTTGCAATCCTATTAAAATGATCACACCAGGCAATATTTGGGGTTCTTGCCATTTCACTTCAGCGCAGAATTTGGCCCAGTAAATCTAACTCAGTATTTTCCACCCAGAATTGCAAATATTACTTTCATTTCTTCATGTAGGGGATCGGTATGATTGGTAAGGAGCAGTTTCAGTATTACAAATAATGAGGCAGCACAAATTCTAGAAAATAAAAACTTCCTGAGCAAAACTAACAGCCTCTTCAAACACTGTTTGTAATGTTTTGTTATTAACTATTTCCTCACTAAATGACTTTTTTTGTTTTTAATTTAGATTCACAGATATGCCAGGCTTCTAAATAAAACATCAATTCAAACACTGAAGACATTTTACACATGGTTTACAGCTAATGAATTTCCAAACTTGAAAGAAAACATTGCAAAGAAGTTAGTTAAAAACAGTAGTGAGATTCTGTAAATAGATTCAGGTCTTCAAAAGAATCAGTCACTGCATGCAGCTTTAAAGGAGGTCTTTCAAGTTAGGATTCAATTAAACCTTTATTTAGTGAAATGACACTAAATAAAAACTGTATTGAAAGATGCAACTGTAAAAACAATCATGACCCCCCAAATACCAATTTTTTTGGTACAAGAAGCTTTGCAGGTTCCAGCACCTCTGTCTGCATGACTTGTTTGGAGGCTCTAACCTTTTAAGTTGCATTTCCATGACTTGACTGTGTGTACTTACGGGAAGACAAACAGAACTACCACATCTTTGTGACAGGGAAATCTTGTGATGGAGAGCAGCATCAGGCAGATGAGTGGCTTACATTTAAATTACATGCATGAAGTTAGGCAGAAGATTAAGCCAAAACACCTTTTCCTCCGTATCTGCTGCAGTAACGCTTCAAAGTTTGTTACCTTTGATGCCAAAATGAATCTTTTCCGTTTGCTCCTTGATCACAGAATAGTTTGGGTTGGAAGTAACCTCAAAGACCATCTTGTCCCACTCCCTGGCCATGGGCAGGGACTACTTCCACTGTCCCAGGGTGCTCCAAGCCCCGTCCAACCCGGCCTTGAACACTTCCAGGGACGGGACAGCCAACAGCTTCTCTGGGCAACCTGTGCCAGGGCCTCACCACCCTTACAGGGAAGAATTTCTCCCCAGTATCCCATCTAACCCTGCTCTCTGTCAGTCCTGTTACTCCAGGACCCTGTCCAAAGTCCCTCTGCAGCTCCCCTTGAGGTACTCCTTTTAAGTACTGGAAGGCTCGTTCTAGTGTGCCCCTGAAAACAAAACAAAAAATCCTTTTATTTCACAGACTGATCACCATTGCTGCACTTCTTACATGGAGATACACACCTGGTTACAATCATTGCAGGAACCAAACTTTAGGATCTTCCCTCATTCCTAATGTCCCTTCACTTCAGTCCCAAAGGCTTCAGATTTCTTCTACAGTATCAAACATCTAATCACAGAATCACATAATGGTTTGGGTTGGAAAGGACCTTAAACACTGTCTTGTTCCAACCCCTGCCATAGGCAGGGACAACTTCCACTATCCCAGGTTGCTCCAAGCCCTGCCCAACCTGGCCTTGGACACTTACAGGGATGGGGCAGCCACAGCTTCTCTGGGCAACCTGTACCAGAAGGCTGGTACAGTACTTTAAATTGAGACATCCCTTTTGGGTTAAGCAAAGTTGAACACAAAGTGGTAAGAGCAGGATGTACCATTACAACTCCCTGGCAGCTAAAATGCTGGGTTCCTTTCAAACACCACAAGAAAGCTCTAAGTGTAGGGAGCAGCAGTATCTGAGTGAGCCTTTATCTGGCAGAGATAAAAACAAGCCAGAAGAAAGGTTTAGCAAGCAAGATAAACATTTCCCACGAACGCACACAGCAAGTAATTACACTGCTGCCACATGCAAATCCCTGTCACCTGGGCCAACTCACTCTGGGTGTGTTTTGCGTATCTTTAAAACAACACACCTTCCCTTTCCTGTCTCAAGACCTATCCTTTGATTTGCTGCAACGTGAATATAAAACAGCAGCAATCCTTACAAAGGAATGGTAATAACTGGCTGCTTTGATACCTATGGCAACATGACTAAAAACAAGCAATTCAAAGAAACAACTAATTCAGTTTAAAGTCATGAAGTTATGAGCTTTTTTTTTCGGTGGTCTTTAGCTTATCTGCAAGGCTCTTTAATCCAGTTTTGTAAAGAAGTGTAAGTAGCCATTCTGAATTGATTATTACAACTTTGGGATGAGCGACACTTGACTGAAAAAGTAAAAGGATGTCAATCTCCTTTGTTTTCATTTTCAAAGGAGGAACAGGACAATACTCTTCTTCCTGTGTGTGCTCTGCTGTGCAAAAAACAAAATTACAGACAGTGATTTGGGCTCATGGTGTTGGACTCCATTCTCCCCCTACAACTGCTAATACATAGAAATACTTAAGTAAAATTCTTCAGCAGCCAGCACAGTGAATGCTAAACAGAAAGCCCTGTTTTACTAAAATTAGATCCTACACCTGCACATGGGATGTCTACAGGTACAATTCACCTGTAATCTATAATTTTCTAATGCATAGAAGTTACCAAAATACCATATGGCTCTTCTTTACTGCAGCAATTCAATACATTCAAGGATGCAGGCATTCACTCAATCTTTTTTTTCTTTTTCTTTCTAAAATTTATGTTTGGATTCCAGCAACTCATCTTGTGCCATAAAATGTTTATGGTTTCAACTTGTATGGAGAACCCAGCAGCCTTCAGAGATCGAAGGGCCATTCTTACTGTCAAAACTGAAAGCTTCACAGTCATAACTTCATTTTCATTACAGCTTCACAAAAGATGTAGAAATACATAACTCTTTTAGCTGCCAATACTTATACACTAAAAAAATGCCACTCCAACCAGTAAGCTTTTGCTGACCACAGAACACACAATTAGATTTTGTCAAATGCTTTTAGAACTGCACAGTCACTTAGGCATTTTAGTGCTATAATTAAATTGCCAAAAAATTATTACATGACAAAATGCATAAAAAGTTTAAAAAACCCCTTTATCTTCTTTCAGTACATAAGATAAAAGCATGTTTTAGGTTGTTATTTCCTCTTTAGGCTTCCCCTCTAGGTGCAGGGAGGGGGTTTAGTTTCCATTCTGAGTTGGCCCAGCAAGCTCGTTCAGTGCTTCAGAACTACCTTACTGTAAACCCAGGTTTCATTTCAATCCAGGTGAGCTAGGATCAGTATTTCTGCACAGATAATCTCAGTGAGAATATTGCTTCCTACAGATCTGCACTCCTATCTGTTAACAGGGTCTTTAAGCCAATAAAAGTTAAATAACCCTTAAGTGATGTATATATAAAAAATACATATTTCTATAGTAAGTTCATCTTTTAAATACTTTGAGCCCACTCTAAGTAATATTCTTTTTTAATTGTTTGTAGTGTACCCTTACAACATGCTTAGAATTGCTCTGCTATATGAACATATTAAGTCATGAAAAATTAAAAACAACACACAATCAACAACAAAAAAAATACAAAGGTAAGACAAAAAATTGGTATTTCAAGATTTACTTCTGCAAGAGCTGTTCTGGCTAGACCAGGGTTCAAGCACATTGACTCAGCTGAACTGGCAGCAGATTTCAGCCAGGACCCATTCAGCTGCTGCTTCCTAGCAAACATCTGAGTAACTACCCCTGCTCTGTCCCATTAAAAAAAAAAAAAAAAAGAGAAGATACTGTTGAAAAATATGCTGAAACAGTGAGTTAATAAGATTACACACTGGAAATCACCTGAAAAATAATTATTAACTGTTTACCAGAATCCTGTGAAATTTCCAGTAGCTAATATTCAAATTTAAGTTGTCTGGAAAAACACCTATCAGCCTATATATAAACCGACACGAGTACATGCAATGCACAAACTCTAGGTCTACACTTGCCTTTGCTTCTGCACGTGGAGATGTGTGAGAAGGGGTTGTAGTTTTAGTCTCTGAAGTACCTTCACAGCAGTAACCACATGATGCAAAACTGTCTGTACTCCTTCCTCACTGCTGCCATGTGAGCACAGGATATCATTTTGCTTTGCACTAGCACACATTCCTCAGATTTTAAAGTGCTACATTTTCATAATTCAGATTAAACAACAAGCCTTTAAGAGTAACACCCTAAAGATCAATAGGGATCAAAAGGATCACTTTTCAGAATCACAGAATGGTTTGGGCTGGAAGGGACCTTAATGCTCATCTAGTTCCAATCCTCTGCTAAAGTCAGGGGCACCTTCTCTATCCCAGGTTACTCCAAGCCCCATCCAACCTGGCCTTGGACACCTCCAGGGATGGGGCAGCCACAGCTTCTCTGGACAATCTGTGCCAAGACCTCATCATCCTCACAAGGAAGAATTTCTTCTTTTTTAAAAGTAAGTGTTTACATTTATTTTAATTCAGTTTAAAACAGTTGTGTGTCCTTTGTGAAAAGAGCAACTCACCATGCAAGACAAATGCACAAATTCAAAAGGAACTGCCTTCAAACAATAAACGTCTCTTCTCACTGCAGGGGTAGTTGGACTAGATGGCCTTTAAAGGTTCTTTCCAACCCAAACCATTTTGTTTGTACGAATAGAAATACATCAGGTACAATGAACAGATGCACCTCACAATCCAGCTGGCCATCAGCATTCCACCACTTTGCCAGAGGGGATCGGGGCAAGTTGAACACTCAGGTGACAGGGGAAGGGCTTGTGTAAGAGAGAGCTGGTTGGGAGATCACAGCAGAGGCTTTCTTTCATTCTTCTAGTCCTGAGCAGCCAAGAACACAATTGTCACCTCCATAATCCTGCAACCTGCACACTGTGTTGCATTTTTACAAGCACCCGGGTGCAGCAAAGAGTCAAAGCCTGAACCCAACCCTCTATTTTATTTTAGCCTAACAAGACTTGCATACTGAAGCCTACATGTGGAAATCACTAACATTTATGGAGCCACTTAACTGCAACTGAAGCATGAAACGAGTTACAGATGGACAGGTTGTGCTTACCTACCCAGGATACCCCCAGAATAATGAGATACTGGAAGTTGGTCACCTCCAAGAGCAGCCCTGGTGGTCTCCATCTAATCTCCACTCACCCCAATAAACACCTGTATGCCCTCAGGCTTGTGATTGCTTTAGGTGTGCTCATGTATTTCAGTCCTTGTCCCCCCTCTGTGCTCTACATCAGATGAAATTGTGCACAATTCAAAGTACTCTAGAAAAAAAAAGTAAACTTGGTGCTACAAAGTTTCAAAGGGGAAGGTGAAAGTCTTATGGAGTTTGAGTAAGACTTGGGCACCTAAATGTTTAAATAATTTCTGAAAATAACAGCTAAAGGACTCAAAATTGAAAACTTTATTGTGTATAATGCAAATCATAGATGGCTGGACATTAGGAGGAATTTCTCAGTGATTAAGCATTGGAAGGGGCTGCCCAGGGAGGTGGTGGAGTCACCATCCCTTGAGATGTCTAAGACGAAACTGGACATAGCACTCTGTGCTCTGGTCTGGTTCACAAGGTGTTGTTTGGTCACAGGTTGGACTCAGTCTCAGAGGTCTTTTCCAACCTAACTGATTCTCTGATAGTTCTGTCTTCAAAACACGTAAAATTTCTAGATTTTATAGTTAAAAAATTACACAGTGTCGTATTTGTGTGAACTGCATCACTTTTTTTCCTCCCATCCCATCAAGGTCACTCACTTGGGCATTGCACTGGAGAGAGGGATGCTGTTCTTCCTGAGTGAGGCTGTTTGCCCCTGGCCCTGGACAGGGAACGTCCTACCTGTCCTCTGCCACCTGCTGACCCATTCTAGAAGGCAACACTTTTATGATTATGTGACTTTCATGTCTGTCCAACTTATGAGGCTACTTCTGTACAAGAAGCGGCCTCAGAGGCATCACAGGACCGGTAAAATCCCCCACTGAGAAAACATCGTGGTGTTTGTTAGCAATTTCGAAAGAAGAGAAGTGGCTGCAGTTTGTTGTTTACTCCAGTATCTCAAATTTAATTAAATTTGAGACATGGCAGAAATTAGGACAGAAACAAATAATTAAAACTTTAATCATAAATTAATTTGCAACTTAAAAATATCTAGTCCTTGGCACTGATTTCATGCGAGCAACTGAAAGTCTGTTATTTCTTGTAGTACCTAGAGGAAAATGTACTACTTAAGAAGTTGGCTTTCCAAAAGTCCTCTTTTTCAACAACTTATTTCTTGTGGCTTTCCTATTTCACTGGCTGCCTCTGAAAACAATCAAATTAGGCAAATCTTTCATACATTACACTGAGAATGACATACCATTCATTGACTATGCCCCATAGAATTCTAAAATACAAAAAAAAGCTATTCTTATACAATTTATTTACTCCCTAAAGACTCCTGACTACTCAACTGATAATTTTATAATATTCTTATAAGTATTACTGAAAAGAGTGAAGAATGATAGGAGAAAAATCCTTCATCTTTACAATAAAAAGCAGCTGATAAACAGCTTCTTAACAAGACTTTTTTAGAATTCAAAAAATCCCTGGAAAACCTAAATGCTAGGAACAAAAATAAGAACGCAACACATCTCTGGAAATGCTCAAGGCCAGGTTGGATGCCACCCAGGAAACCTGGTCTAATGGAAGGTGTCTCTGCCCATGGCAAGGGGTTTGGAAGATGAAAAAGTCCCTTCCAATCCAAACCATTCCATGATTCTACAATTCTAAGGAAACAGCAAGATAAGGAAGGAAAAGAATGACACAAATATCAAACAAGCCAGTATCCAGTAAAAGTCCAAAGTCAACACTACAGAGACCTCACAGAAATCTACTTACAGTGTTATTGCAGTGTTATCTTGGAGTGGGATATGCAAATCAGTTAGGACACCACAAGGAACGTGTCTCAATGTAAGTAATATTACCTAAGAAATATCTGAATTCTCTGCTGTCTCACAGGAGCTCCACCACTGCCCTTTCCTTGTTGCAGCCCATATTGTCTTTTCCTTACTTGACCACACATTTGTATTAATACCTTTCTTACTCTTCTGTTAAATTCAGTGCAGGTGATGATTTCACAAGTTACTGGAAAAGAAAGGGGAGAGAAGAAGGAATGGCACTGACACACTCTATGCCTGTTTGTTTCCTTAAACAGACCACATTTAGAGAAGTTTTACAGGCTCAGAAGCCATTATGAAGCATCTTTTTACCTTGAAGGTCTCATCAAATTTATTCATTCTCAGTGTCAAAAAAGATAAAAGTATACCAAGTATACCAAAAAAGTACACCAAAAGTATAAAGTACAATCTCCATTCACTGCTGATTACCATTAGTTTGAACATACTTTGATTTTTGCAGAGGAGGCAGTGGTGTGTTAAATAAGAAATATATCTCAATGGCCAAATATTTTTGGTCATCTCATCCTGCTTTGCTGTAGGGGCCATTGGTCACTGAGGTCTGTCGTTCCTGTACAGCCACAGGAAGCTGCTCAACTTAAGTTACAGGTACAGCACAACTGTCAATAAAAATTCTTTCATGATCTTAACATTCCCCACCTGTGCTTCAACCATGTGAATCTAGATTTTGACTAAAAAAAGAGAAATTATCAAGTACGTTGCTAATCTTGCCTTGAGGGAAAGATTCCTTGGAGTTCCAAAACACATAACCTTGTCAGGCTTATGTACTGACAATGTGAACTGCACTACTGTTTCAGTGCAAGAACAGTAAAAAAATAAAAAAAAAAAATCACAAGTAGACATCTACTAACACCAAGAATTTCAACCACATTAGACAAGTGAAATAGGGAACTATTCATTTAGGGAACTCTTCAGAGTATTCTTTAGGGAATTCATAGGGAACTCTTTTTCATTTAAGAAACACATTGTATTTATCAGAAGTATTATTACCTGCATCTGAAACTGGGAGCAGTAAAATACCAGGCAGGGCTGCTTCACAGTTCTTCATTAAAGCAGTTTGGGAATCTTGTCTGTGGATCTCAGTGGTGTGCAGTACTTTTGGCAGTCCATTCTATCTGCTTCAGTCCAGTGAGAGATGGCAAAGTCTAATGGTGTCTGTGAAAAAAGACTTCAGTTGAGGTAAAGGCAAAAGGCAGGAGAACCCACAATCACCTATGCCCGCTGATCATCATGGGCAGGCAGGTTCAGTTACTTCTCACTTGAACAAAACCTATAGTGGAGGAACCAGGTGAGCCTTGTCTCCTCTCCCCTATCAACCTGACCTACCATCAAAGGTCCTCTCGGGACATGGCCACCAGTGTCACTCCAAGCACATCAGGAACACACCCTACCCCCCCCAGAATTCAAGAGGATATAAATAATGGCAGCCTTGCTGTGCTGCATAACTTAAGGTCAAGATTTTATGTGTTTTTCTACTTCATGGTCTTTCTTGTACATGCAAGGACTGCAGTGACCCTTTTGCCATGGCACCACAGAAAATCAGACTTCAATCCTGTGTGACCACAGAACCAAGGCATGGATGAGGTTGGAGGGAACTCCAGAGTGACCAGTTTGAACCCTCTGCTCAAACCAGGCAACCACAGCAGGTTCCTCAGGACCACAGCAAGCTCCAAGTGTCTCCACAGATGGAGACTCCACCGCCTCTCAGGGCAAATTGTTCCAATGTTTGACCACCCAAAGCAAAAAAACTTCCTGGTATTCATGGAATTTCCTCTCTTTCAGTTTGTGCCCCTGAGTCCACTCATCTCAAGGGTAAAGTGTCCCATCCCTCCCTGATTCTCCTCACTTCATCCCTGCACCCTCACAGTGGAGTTTCCCAACTTGTTTTCTGCACCAACTACAGTTTTTATGTATTTTGATGACTGAGCTATGTGGCTACCTGGATATATTTCTCCAGTATTCTTTGCATGATCTGAAAAATAAAGCAGGAAAAATTAAATCACCAATGAAACTGCTGAAGTGTATCTGGGCCAGGAACACATTGAAGACCCAGCAAATGTAGGTCTTTCTCATCCTCTTGGAAGGTACACTTAAGGCAACAGGACACTTTAAATCTTTTCTGTGTCTCAGCCACATATAATCCAAGTTTTTATATCAAAATATTGTGTTGCAAAGATTTAATGCTTTAAAAGAAATTAGTTAAGTACAGCAATATAGGCCAGACACACCATCCTCTAAAAAAAAAAAAAGTCAGCTTTGTCTCACAAATCCTTCTATCACAAAACTATAGTGACCAGCATTAGTTATTTAACTTTTATTTTAGCTTTTAAGCCTTTACTGATAGAAGGCCAAGTTAACCTTTAGCTTATTTTGTCCTGGGCTAAATCCACTGTGACATCCTTTTTGCCCTTTTAAATACAGAAACTTTTTTGGAAGTCTTCCAGTACTTTGAAATAAACACAATTATAAGATATGCAACAATTAACATGAGTGGCTCTAGAGGCTCCTGAGACAGCTCTGAAATCCCTAGGATGTGATGTCTAGATATGCTTATATAATTTTTTTTCTTTAATACTTAATTTCAGAAATCACTCCCTTAGCATCTTTAGCAAAGCGTGTGTGAACTCCAAACAAAAAACTATATGGGAAAGGAGAAAATATTAAAGTACGAAAAAAGGGAAAATTACATTAAAAAATACACTAAAATAGTAAAAATGTATAGTTAATGGTGTCTAAGTGAGCTGACTTTGACATACACTGAAAAGCACCATTTCAGCCTGTAGCTGGTTGTGTTGGAGCCAGAGAACCAAATGCATTAGACACAAAGATCAGAAGATTGTGATGTTTATACACCTAAAAGTTGCTATCTGTCCACTTCTCAACTGCAAGTCAGACAACATGGTTTTACTTATTTCTCATAATGACAAGGTTTAATGCTTTTTTTGCTTCAGTCTTCACAGAAGAACTTGAGATTCTCAACAGCAACTAATTTGTCACAAGTTTCCAGTCCAAGCTTATGGAGAGATAAGGCAGAAATAGGATGAGAGAGTATTTTTCAGAACAAATTCAAAGTGGTAAAGTCTGAGACCTTTTACTATTGAATACTACAGGAATGAGTTGAAATAACTCCTCAATCACCTGCAATTATTTTCAAAGGCTTGTGAAAGTCAGAAAAGCTCCTAAAGACATGAAACGCCAGCAAAAAAAATTACCAAGAGGAGAAGAAAATGAGAATAACAGACAATTAGCCCTTACTTCCACATCAACAGGATACTAAAAGAAGTGATTAAATAATCTCCCTGTACACACCTAGAGGACTGGCTAGGCAAGATTTGTCAGGACGAAAAAATGTCACACACTAATCTTATTTTTCCCTTTTAACAGAAAAATACACCTGGATCTTCGTCAGTGCTTTCTCACAATAAATTTTAGAAAACAACAACAAAAAATCGAATATCATCCAGGTTATACCACTATGATGCAGGAACACCACAGGCTGTGAATCTGAGCTGTGAGAGTAAGTTCAATGATTTCCATGAGACTGGCAGAACGTGAGAAACAGGCAGGAGTCTGTTTCAGTATTTTCACTGATGGCTTGCAAAGTATAGACCTAAAAAGCTCAGCAAAGAACACTGAGGTCTGAGAGGTGTTGCTAGTAAATACTAGAATTTTAATGTGTCTTCAACTGGACTTCGAGCTTGAACCCTAAGAAAGAAGATAGCAATTTAATTACAAAATATTTTTTTAACATATAATTAAGTCAGAAATAATTGAAACAAGTTTTATCCAACCTGAAAACAAGAGATTCTCAGAATCTCTTCCAGATTACTTTATGTATTTATTTTAATATGACAATTATAGTATGATCTACATAGTGGGAATGGACTAGAGAATATGGATGAAAAGATGCTTGCATGGATGATCCATCCTCTCAGATCTCCTGCTGATCTTCACCTGATCTGTTCTCCAGACTGTTTTTAAAGCGCTGAACCTCAACATGGAATACAAGAATTCAGAAGTAATTCTGAGTAGAGTCTATGTAAGAGTTCTAATTCCCTACAAGGGTGGTTGTGCAAAAAGACCTTGCTCAACCCAGTGTTTTTAAAACACAAGGATTTCAAAAATTTACCAGGGAAGTAGTCAAACAGTATTTTTGTCTAATAGCTCCACACACTGTGGCTTTTCAGTCAGCCAACTGGCAGAAACATTACACCCCCAAACTTTTATCGCTTTTACAACATGTAAGAAGTTTTATTTTATATACATATATCATGATTTTAAGAAGTACAACCTAACAGAGCACAAAAGTAATTTTCCAATTACATTTTCGCAAGTTTTTAATGTCACAATTTAAATTATGAACTCTTTATTTCAAGATGATTAATTAGAATATGTTCCATTTGGGGAACAAGAGTTCAATATCCTACTATCAATTAAACAAAATGCACTCCTTTAGCTTAAGATTAAAAACCAAAATGCAGCCAAAAAGTTTCTTCCTCCTATCTGTCAGATCACAAAAGCATCCAATACAGTAGGATAGGGTTGCCAGAAAACCCTAAGTCTTTCAAAAATACATTATTTACTATAGTGGCTTAGCTCTGAAGCTGCACCAGAAATGACATCTGAGCTTAGGACAGTAAGCCTTTTTGCCAATGAATTTCTTGTAAAGTCAACAATTATAATTTATTCTGATCCTTTGTGTCATCATATTAGTAGTTATTTTTTCAGCAATCCCAGAGCAGCAACAAATAATGCCATACAAGAGGGCTGATATAATTACAGGCTGAAAAAGATAGGCCAGCACCCTTACACTCAAAACTACCCTCTGTGGCTCCTTCATACCCCATATGTTGCTAATAAAACTGTTTGAATCATACCTATGAGACAGTTTTACTGATATTGTATCAAGTCCCTGGGTTCTTTGTATGAGATACGATGTCACCAGCACTATAACTATGCAAATTTTGTGATACAGGATCCCACTGGACACAACATTACCTACGTAATTCGCAGTATGAAACTGTGCATTAACAATAATTCTAGTGTTATATAAATGAAACCACTATGTTTATTGAAAAGCTCGCCACACTACAACAAAATCAAATTTAAAAAGCAATAAAGAGCAACTGATGTGCTCCTAGTAAAGATGGCAACATTGGTATTTTTCCCCAAACAATGTAAATTTTGCTTTGTATTCATGTGACAGTACTTTAAAGAAACTTTTAGCGCTGACAATCGACAAATGCAACCTCACCGGCAATGTTAATTAATGACTTAAAAACAAGAGCCTAGAGAGTCCCACTTTTAGAAAAGAACATGTGATCCTCAGCAAGAACCACTGTATCCACACACAAGTGGAATACTCAACTTCTATTACTAACCATGGAATAAATGATAAAGACTAGGAAATGCAGCAGGAAAAAAAAAAACAACAGCTTGGGGGTATCAACGCACATTGTGCTGAAGCACCTCAGAAGAATCATCTTCTGGTCAGAAAACACCTGCGCTCCAATTCTGCCTCTGACTCCAGATCTCTGCATGACCTCAGGCAAAAGCTGCTTTGTCCCAGCTGGTTATCACATGTATTAAGGTCCCTCATCTTCTCTTGCATAAAAAAGTGCTTTATAAACATCACAAAAACCTGCAAAAAGGCATGTCAGAGATGTTAAAAATCACTGCTGCCAGAAGAGACAGGTGCAATCAGAAACCTGACAGCACAGGCAGTTTGTACACATTCCTCTCTTCCATGTTTCCATGATTCCTTCCCTCCACTATTGGTTTGCTGCAGGTAGGAAATCTTGGAGCTTGCAAGGAGCCTGTTTTTGAAAGAAATCAGAAAAGAGGTACCAGCATGATAAAGTGAGTCTGGTAAAGAGGCAGAATAAGGAGATAAAGAGACGCTATTTCACCAAGGTGCCATGAGATTTAATAAACCAGATAATTTTATAAAGTAAATTGTACAGTAAATTTGTGCAGTGAATTGTCTAATACATATGGGAAAAACTCCAGCTCGGTATTCTCTGGTATTATTTTTAATGCCTTCAAATAGAGCTAGAAAACATAAACGACACACAGCACAAGTAGCCAGAGTCTCACACAGAGAAGCACCAACTTTAAGTAATTGGTGCAAGAAAAACAGAGTTTTAACCAGGAAAATGAAGAACTGATAGATTCCTCTTAACTTGTGTGCTTTCACTACAGGGAAGCAATAACATCTCCCGAAGTTTTCTTAGACACCACTCTCTGTGCAATACAAAAGCCGTAACAGTTTCATTCTGTTAAAAAAAAAAAAAAAAATCAATAAATAGCAGGTTAGGTGATATCTGATAAGGCAGAAAGCTCATACTCCATCCTATGAACATTCTGCCCTCTGGTATTGCTGTGTTTTATCATCATGTAATTGGGAGAGAATTCTATACCTATTTTCAAAGTTGGAAAAAATATCCCACTCCTCCCCAAATATGGCCCAAAGCTGTTATGAAGCAACTTATTTTTAGAAAAAACACTTATGCAGATACTTAATTTTAATTAATAGTCTCACTGACTTCAACATTTGCACAGTGAGACAACTCCACGCTTCAATTAAAGCCTGTACAGGAATGCTGTGCTGATTCATGGCCAAAAGCATGACAGGAACATCATTATAATAAATGCTCATAAAAGTTAAAGAAAAAATATAATAGCAACCTTGCCCTCAAATAGAGCATTAGAAACCCTCTAAAACTCACAGCTTGAGCAGAACTTACAGGTTGCTGAATATTTGAGTGCCAGGAGGAAAATACATTCAATGAAATGATTTCAGATTGGGCTACAGAATTTTGGGGATATGTCATAACTCAGCAGTAACAAGACAAGCTCCACGTCTCCATCTTTGGCATCAACCATCTGCCCAGAGTGGGTTTGCAGGAGTGGAGGGTTCTTCGCCAGAAGACTGGAGGCAGCTCTACCTTTACTTCTGAAGCCTTGCTCACTTCTTCCACTGTTCATGTAGTAGATAAATGGATTTCTTTCAATAAGTAATTAATTACATCCAGGTCAGTTTCACTAGAGATTAGACTGGACACCTTCAGCAGATATTCACTTCCAGGGGACAGTCACTCCAAGTTGTAATTCTGTCTATCATAATATACCTATAATAAATCTATTTTTGAAAATATCTTACATTCAAGAAACACTAGTTAAGTTTTCTTCACTATTTATATAGCATCATAAACTGTAACCTTTCCTTTTGAGGCAGAATACTCAAAGGTAGATGGCAACAATTTTTGTTAAAATACTCTGGTACTATTTATAAGCAAAACCATGGCAAATCTGGCTGCTGAACAATGGGGTGGGCAGAAGTCACAAGGGTTTGCTGCTACCTGGGGTGCCCACCCTTCTCGTGATGCTTTTTTCAGGTGTGAGTATCCACTACCCACTCCTAAAATCACCCCCTCCCCACAACAGCCGCTTCAGGAAACCACTGTACTAAAGACACTTTCACTTGCAGAACCTCCATCAGTGAGGCTTTATATGGCAAAGCTGTCCTACCAAGTTGCCTGTTCAACCCCAGAGCAGCAGAACAAGACAGCCCAGGGGACAGAACTCAAGCAATAAAACAGATATGAAAGTTCAGGTAGAAAATGAACACCTGAGCAGTCTCCTACAGAACCAGTTTGTCCCCAGGACACCCACTTTGTTCCACCACAGTGCCAGCCTGCCCTGCACTCAACAAGGTATCACACAGAGCTAAAATCAAGCCCAGCCACTCCTGAATTGGCTCTGCACAGCACCAGCTTGTGCTTTCCTCAACCGTTTCACACCTAATTTACAGAGTGCATTATCCACTTTGGCATCCCAAGATCTAACCTGAGGAGTGGCCAGAATCAGAATCAGTTCGTTGATTAACACTTCGACACAAAAAGCAGAGAACACACAGAGACTTTTTGAAAATGCATTATTTTTATTCCAACTCCATTAAGCAGTCCAGGATTAAAAAAAAAAAAAAAAAAACAGGAGAGGAAAACTGATTCTCAGGGAACACGGCAACACAAGAAGAGCAGACACCTTTCTGGTAGTAACAAGCCAAGCAAGGATGTTCAAAGAACTACAGGCACATGTGAACTTGTCCACTTGATCCAGTCACTGAGTTTGATTTTTATGAAAGAGCATTTTGGTAATTCCTCCCTGAATCACAGACTCACTCTGGTACTCAGTTTACAATACAATCATTATTCTCACAAAAATCACAATGCATTTTTTCCACACTCAGGTTTAGTAGAGAACAGAAGTCTGCCTAGACTCCAGAACAGAAAGCATTTACCTTAAAATTAATAACAAAAAGCAGTCAATGAATTCATATATACACACAAGGATTATTTTCATAAACTTTAAGAAGGACATAATATTTCGTTTACAGCTGTTACTTCTTAAGCAGGAACTTAAGACAAGCCCAGGAAGAACAGAAGTAAATAAATTCTCTAAACAACTTACAGGGATGCGTTTTAACAGGACCAGACAAAACAGTCCTTAAAGTTGCATTTACAAGCCAAAGCTGACCTGAGGCACCACACTGAGTATGTAAGATAGAATCTATGTGGATACTGACCTTAATAATACAACAGGGGCAAGTTTTGCACAGGGAAGACGTGCTCTTGAACAAATGTTTTCCAATGTATTAGGCACACAGTAGCTTTTTTATGCATCAAGAACCACACGTCATATTCCTTAAACTGTTTCTTTTCCTGACCAAATATCCTGTGGACAACCTACAGAGGATGCCCCTCGGTGTTCCTCTTTGAGGTTCCCATCTGCAGTTTCCACTAACAATGAAAGTATGTGGATTTTCCCCCTTTCCCTCAAAAATCACAGTCAGATTTAAGATAGCCTTGCCAAAGCTCATGTGCAAAAAAACGCTCTAATTATTGGAGGCTGTCAACACCAAGAGAAGTTCTGATGGAGATTTTTATTGACCTTAAATCAAGCACAGACTCAGAGCCCACAGTAATGCAAAAACAAGCAGAGATGAGGACAACAAGGAGGAGGAATGGCTGTGTAAGATGAGTAAGAATCTGAGAACAAAAGTAGTGACTGGTCTGATTTAACACACATGGAAATAAAAAAATGCCAATTCCAAGCTTACCAGGCCTTCCTAGACCTACTTTGCATGGAAAAAATGAAATTAGATATATTTAATAGTGTATCAGTCTCAGGTGAGGAACTTCATTCCTGACCGTGACACACCTGCAGCTCCTGGTCACAACAGGGCATAAAGTTAAAATCACAAACCCAGGCAGAAAAACTGTCCAGCTAAACATCAAAATAATAATGATATGAGTGTACATTCCTATATCACAGTCTAATAAACACAACGTTTCCAACTTCTTCCCAATCCTTCACTTGTTCAGCAGCAGCTCTACTAAATCCTTGGCCATACCTCAAGTCATGTTTTCCTAGATCCACTCCAGACTGGCTGGGAGAGATGGGCATGTTCAGTCTGGAGAACAGAAGGCTCTGGGGAGACCTTAGAGCCCCTTCCAGTGCCTAAAGGGGCTCCAAGAGGTGGAGAGGGACTTAGGACAAGGGCCTGAAGTGACAGGACAAGAGCAATTGCTTCCCACTGAAAGAGGACAGGGTTAGATAAGACACAGGGGAGAAAGTCTTCCTTGTGAGAATGCTGAGGGCCTGGCACAGGTTGCCCAGAGAAGCTGTGGCTGCCCCATCCCTGGAAGTGTCCAAGGCCGGGTTGGATGGGGCTTGGAGAAACCTGGGATAGTGAAAGTGGGTTGTAAATAGATGGTCTTTAAGGTTCCTTTCAACTCAAAACATTCCATGATCTTTTAGTTCTCTGAAGAGTGGCCCTTGCCCATCTCACCCAATATACCTCTTCAATTGATCAGAGAATTCTTTTAAACGATTAAACATCTCAGCCTCATATTTGGATGCTATAAAACATTCTTGAGGCTTTTTTGGGGAGAAGTGTTGTTAGCAGAGGCAACAAGCTCTAACAGCACTCAACCTTTAAAACAACTCTGAACAGCCCAAAGTCCCAGATCCACATCCTAAGACCCGAACTGTAAATTAACTTCCTGATCATAATGAAATGAACCAAATATTTAATAAGACTGGACACGTTTAATTCTTTGTACTCCGCAGATTAAAGAACAATTAAGAGGCTGGAAGCAGAAAACTGGCTTAAGCTGAAGTTACACAATTTTGTGGACAGAATTCTTTTGTCCGCAAGGGAGCATTTACATATCTAACAGAAGATATTTTAAATAGGGTTATATTGACTTAAAAACAGCATTTTAAGTAGATTCCTATTGCAGTAAGAATCTTATTTAATGGCTGAGTAACTGGATCACCTGATGTAGAAAACACCACATGCCCCATGCAGAATCTGCAGGCTCTTGACCTCAACTCAAAGTTGTAGAGCTTTAGATCACCATAATCAATTAAATAAAATTCAGAGTATATAGCTGAAATATTGTCTTTACAGTTAAATACAATACTGGCCAGTGCTCACCAGGTTACAAATGCCAAGCAGCTCAAGTGATAATCATCATGATGAATATGTGATCTAACGCCCATTCACCTCGATTTACAAGAACCATCATACACAGTCTCATGCATGCATTTTAAGTCACCAGGAAGGATCCCATTTTCCCTGATCTGCATCAGTGTTTGGCCTGAGCTCAGGCACTTTGTGGGTTTTTGCATTAAACAGAATCGTTCTTCGCACACAGTGGATGACGCCTGGGGCTGCACAGTCCTCTGCAATCTCAGCAACTGGCCCTATCATCCCCTGTGATAGTTATGCTGAAAAATATAAGATCAACCAAATTTCCAACTGCCCTTCCAACTGTGGGAGAAACAGATCAGCCTACTCCTTACTTCAGAAGAAAAGGTCCTGCAAAGGTCAGCCTTTCACATGAAATACAGATCATCAACACCAAATACACAATTACTTCCATGCTTGTTTTTTGTTTGTATAACTGGGATTCCATTGTATATTTCAGGATGTATTACACTTACATACATATTATCTTTAAGGTTCCTTCCAACCCAAATAATTCTATGATTCTATCAGAACTATATATACATATACATGTATATATACACACCAGTGTGATTAACTGGTTTTCAAAACCAATGTCTAATGGAAGGATTGCTTACTGAATCAGAATGAAGCCACACAAAGTTAAGTAATTTCTATTGTTTTTAAGGTGTCATGCTGATGAGAAACTGTAATTATATACCAAACATTATAAATAAATATTATCAATCAAACAGCCTTTTGCAGTCAGGGCATGCTACAACAAAACCACTACATCACACAGTACAGATTGGAAAAAATAGGTGCAGAGTGGGCCAGTTGCTTAACTAGGAAGTATTATTTCCTTTTATCACAAGCCACAGTTACACTAACTGTCCCACAGAAAGACAGTCTTCTCAAGGCTCTTAATTCTCTTGCAGAACATAAAATCTAGACCCAAAACTCTACTGCAACATCTAAGCTCAGGCAGGCTCTAAAACAGTGTAACTGGATTTACAGTGACCTGAGCAATAGCCTACCCCATCCTTCAAACACATCTTACACACAGAAAAAAAAAAAAAAAAAATCACGAAAAATGATCAGTCCTCTTTACCAATAGCAACAGTGACAGATAAAAAAGCCCCACACTACTTGTGGGAAAGAGGTGTGGGTTGCAATCATCTTGAGTCAGACCACTCAAGTCACCCTATACCACGTGATGCTACACTGCCAGGCACTGTAAGACCAAGCCTAGCCCAGGCCTGGAAATTCCACAGTCTACAGAAGCCCCATGAAAATAAAGTAATACCCCAAAATAAAAAGCCCAAGTTACATGCAAACACAACACATGATAGAAGGACTGTGTGTACAGGAAAACACCTGACTTCTCCTAAGAGTGTGCAGATCCCAATTAGCATAAAATCATTTTTTCCCAAGTCTCTAAAAAGATACAGCTATGTTAAACGATGAGAATCCCAGAAGCGAAGCACACGCCTTCAGAAACACTTTAAGCCTTATTGGTTTTCATTCTCCTTCTCCTATTTTTGCAGAGACTAACTGCAGAAACACTTTCCAAACAATTGCAATTTGTGACCCTTTAACATAAACAGTAATTTCTTTGACTCATTCTTTAACAGTCCATCCCATGTTCTTCCAAATAAGAGCTGCCCAAAAATACTTTGCGTGAAAAACTAAATGTTCCCAGTGACAACTCTGATCACGTCATTCTTTGCACATGAACACTGAAAGATGCAACAACAGCAGAAACCACTGGTTATTCTTATAACTTCAAGACTGAACCCTAAATATAGGACATTTTCAAATTCTCTTTCCTAAAATTCAAATAATATGCTCATTGCTTTACCCAAAAGCTAGCAAAGTACAACTTGTATTGTGCTGCAGGCCCTAAAGGGAATGTTCTTTATTTGAATCATGGTTGGATGAAGATGAAAAGTAATTTTTGAAAATTTACAACAGTTCTGACACTACTGTGTGTTCCTCGTTACAAGTTATCCCTGTCTATTTATCAGACTGACTCCGGACCTTTCACTACCTTCAAAAAGATAATTTTTATCAATTCTTCATTTCCTTATATCCAACCATAGGAAACTGCATAGAATATGGGAAAAATCCCTGGATGAGCAAAAGGAGAGATAAGTAAGAAAAGGACCACAGTCAGGCAGGAGAGGCTGTGGTTTAAAAGTAACATTCAGTAATTAATATTGTCTTTAGCAAAGTGCTCAGGATGTTTTCTTAGCACCTACCTATCCTAAGTAACCCTTCTGCAATGTAAAAAAACATTCCCAAGTAAAGGGAACTTATTCAGAACTAGTAGAAGCCTTTTCTCCTCTTCTTCACTTTGGACTGACATCTCCACCAGCACCCCTTGCAGTACTTCACAGCAGAGAGACGCATTTTGCTTGTGAATCCCATGGAATTCTCTATTTCTCTATCCCAAAATTAACCTGTTCTTAGGTTAATTTCTGGAGAGTATTTGGGAGGCTTTGTTTCATGTTAAAAAAGGTTATGCTTACTTGGATGTGGCAGTCTTTGTCAGTTCTGTACATCCAGACACCAGGTTTACAGTTAGAAAAACCACCTCGATTATGGAGAGATTTCAATATTTAAAGTTCTTTTAATCTTCACTTCCTGAAAAACATATTACCAGCCTTCAAATCAGTCTTTACACACAGCATTACAGAACAAAGTATAATGCACTGAGATGCAAATACAGGTTTACAACATGACCATGGGTACATTATTTTATTGCAGGGCAAGCACCAGCCGCCAGCACACATTCCTGACATCAGACTGTGCAGATGCCTCGAGGACCCACCACAACTACAAGGAATTTTCTAAACAGCACCTGAAAGGGCAAGGAGAGCCCACAACTGCCTGCAGCTTCTCAGACAATCCAGGATGTGAATGCAGAGGTGGAAACACAAGATAGTCTGTCACCACATGCAACAAAACCTCACAGGAGAGGGAGCAGACGGAGTCCTGACCTTTCCACAAGTGCTGGAGTTTCAACTCACAGGTAAGGCAACATCAGACCCAAGTGACTGCTGCTGTTTTCAAAGACTTTTAAAGGCTTTGACAGAAAAGTTCTTTGCTAAGATGTTCTTTCTCTCCTTCTTTCTTCAGACACTGTTTGCTGTGGGATAACAGAAAAAGCTTCCAACTCAGGTAGTTCTTCAACAGATTCTGGGGAACACCTGGAGATCTGGCAAGATGCTGGACATTAATACCAGGGCATGAGACACCTACAGCACAATAAAGATGATCTTCAACAAGATGTCCAGGCTTGGACATGCAATTAAGTGTCTCAGAACCAGAAACGCCATCTAGAAATTCAGTCACACAGGAATTAAAAGCAAAGGAATTATTAGCAAGTTCACTTGTGAGCCATTCTTACAGGAAAGCATCCAGTTAAGTGACAAAGCGAGGACGGACCTGGCTGGCAAATCTCTGAACTCCCTAAATACTCACCTGTGCATTAACACCACACACAGTCCAAAACACCACCAATAAAACCTTCCTTAATGGCATCCCACTAATTCTTCCAATTTGTTTTTTGCATGTATGTACAAAGACTTCACATGCTTACATGAAAACTCAGCAACTTAAAAGCTCACGTAAGCTGCAACACAGCCTTTAAGTATGAGGAAGAACCAAACCAGTATTTCTGTTTAAAGTGGTTTCTGTACACCTTTGTGAAATAAGTTGAGTAATGGTTACTTGATCACATTTTTCAAACACTTATCACTACATACTGCTCATAAAGAAGCTTTCATCCTATAACCACTAAAACTTTTATTCTCAAAGCCAGACAGAAGCTGAAGTTTAGTCACGTATCAGAAGTTTACAGAAAAGTATACTAAAAATTGAAGATATTTTATTTCTCAAAGCAAAATAACGTGTTGCACTTGGAAGACGTTTGCTCTCCATGCTCCTGAGTAACACCTGTTACATACCTGAAGGGCTTCCTTGAGCAAGCCAAGTCTCCCCAGCAGCTCCAGGTTGTAATTACACTGATCAAATCATCCCCACACGTGTCAAAAAAAAGGGAAAAGCAAGAAGGAGTGTCTAAATGGATCAACAGCTTCTTAAAGCACATTAAAAGAATAAACATGGAAAATTCTGGCCATACATTAAAGCAATTCTTACACCCAAACAATTTGATAATATAACATTGAGTACCAAGCCAGTTTTTTTTCATGAATTATGATCTAAACAGAATACTAGTCAATTCACCAAAAGATATCAAAGATATCCCTTTATTACAAATGATCCAAGTATCCCCCTTGAGGCCACAGCTATCAGAAAGCATTTAGTTGGCTCCCAAGCCAATATTTTTCGGATCTGTTTTATTATGAAACTGTAACACATTTTCAATAACTTTTAGCTTTGCTATACAGAGCAACAAATAATTTCCCAGAACCCCTTTGGAAAATCTGACATGCGAAATGATTCTCTAGTCAACTTCTGTATTATTAAGCTGGGGAAAAAAAAATATCAGACCATTTGATCACTGGAGAGAATGGAAAAGTATTGGGAGCTTCAGGACAGATGGACGAACTTCAGGTCATATAAAACACTACCAAGGCTGTATTTGAAGAAAAATGTGAAAGTTTGTGAAAGCGCCCCGGGTGAAAATACTTTGTGTTGCTAAGAAACATCATCCCTCGTGATGGATGAATTAAATTGTCTCAGTTAACAGAGCCAACTCCAGGCATCCCTCGTTTATTAGTAGAATGTTTTCTTGTGCTGGCAATTTATTTCAACAGCTACATTCAAATAAAAAGCCCTACCTTGAAATGAAACTGAGAATTTCAAACTTATGTAATTGATGCTAGAAAGCAGAATAGAAGTTATTAAATTCCTATCAAGATATAAACAACATTCAAAAATGTAAACTTACATTACTAATATTAATACATCCAGACCATTAAGAACGTATTTTAAGATAGTCTCCAGTGAATTATACTGTTCGACTTTCAACATTACTCTATGTACAATCCAGTGAAGAATAAAACTCAATGTTTGATCTAGTTCCCTTTTCATATCTCACTGTTTCTCCTGCAGGACATATTTGTGAACTCAGAGCAGCCCATTTTTCCATCTCTGAAGTGTTTGCTGCTGAGTTCCCGCAGATCATACCTGCTCTCCCTGCTGTGCACTGTGTTAAATGAAGTCCCTTCCAAAAGGTGCATCCAGAGCAGAGGGAGGCCACCAGCTGGACATCAGACCAGAGGAGCTCACCTGAAAGGGGAAAGAACAGCAAGCACATCTCACCTGGCACAGCCCTCAGAGTACACAACAGGAAAAGCAACAGGAAAAGCGAGCAGGGAGCCCCAACCTAAGTCCTGACAACCAGACAGCAGCCACACAACAGCTGCTCAGAGGTGAGGGAAAAGGGCAGGGCTCTCTTAACAACTCAGAGAGGAAAATCCAGAATTTTATGCCACCCAGAAACCAACGTGGTTGTTGCACTGAGAATTAGCCAAGGGCAAAGACCCATTTTGCAAGAACGCAGTTGGCAAAGGGGAGAATCATAAAAGAAAATTAATTTTAATTTGTTCAATGCCAAGGCTTTGGGGTTTTTCTTTGTATTTCTTAGACTGTGTTCTAGTGTAGATTTCAAGTTGGGAGTCCCAGGTTTTAGGACAAAAACATCCAGTTTAAGTAAAAAAGGTGAAAAACTCTATAAACTGTTCTTTGGATCACATTACAGCTTCCAAGTCAGAAATCATCACATACAGTCATGTGCTAAGTAATATACTCAGCTAGTAAACACACAGAGGCTCTTCATCCCAAATACCACCACCACAAAGCAGTGTTACCACCGGAGAGCCCAAGGACAAGTAACAATGAAACCCCTTTGGCTGCAGGAGGAGAGATGTGTTTCCTATGGGCCTAAGGCAGAGCTTTACAATCTCAGCAGAAGCCTTTCAAAACCTCAGAGGACATGTCTTATCTGCACCACTTCTGCTTCTGGAATCCCAGAAATCCTGAAGACAGAAGGCAGATCAGACTGCAGCTTTCCTAGGCACAGATGTTGCAATCACATCTGCCTTAACTGTAAGCCACAGTCCTTGCTGTTTTCCAACTCTCCTGCAGCATCTCTCAGTTGCTTTGGTTTTGGAAATGTCAGTGTAGAGGATGAAATAAAGTGTTTCTGATTGCATCAGATATAGGAAAACACCAACATAAAAGAAAAACAGCCTCAGATTATTTTCCTCCTTTGTCCCCATGATTCACAAAATAACACTTCAAACATCACGATCTGCTTGATCAAAGATTTTTTGAAAGTGTTGATCTAGCAGCCATGAAGGAGCATTTGTGTGTGGATCAGACAGAAACATGCACATGTACCGTTTATTCAATTAGTTTCAGGTGATTTTTACACACCACTCAAACTGAACCACCAAACCAGGAGTACAGATCCATACAAGCGTTCTCCAAGCTTTTTTTTTTTTAATTCATTAAAAATCCCCCCCCTAAACACCTATAGCTACAAGATGTCTGAGTCAATTTGTCCAGTTTCAGGCTCCCCAGTGCAAGAAAGACACGGACAGAAAGAACCAAGATCCAAAGACAATGGATTGGACACAACCCACCCATTCTACAACTCCAGCTCCAAAGGTCAGTTCTGCAACAAGGTACAGCCTGGAGGACTCTGAATAAAACAAACTTCTTTCTCTTGGCATTTTCGGTGCAGGGTTAATGTTTTATTTATTCCTCCAATGATGAACAAAAGAGTTGCAAAATTTGGTAACTACCTTGGAAGGGCTGTGAGCATTTTGGGAAGCAGAATTAAAATTCAAAAAAGTGGGACCAAATGATTAACAGAACTGAAACTGGGGTTTTAATACTGAACTTTTAATACTAAATTTTCAAAAATGAAAAATAATCCAAATTAATAATAGGAGCATCATATGAAAAAGATGGTAAAATTTATTCTGTTCATCACTTAAACTTGTACATTATGTTTAGGCCCCAGTACACATGCAGGTAACAAATAAAAGCTCAGAAAATCTAAGCAATCCAGGAGAGTTAAACAGGCTTGGTGAGTACAAGAAAAGATGAGCAAAGAAAGAGGGCATGGGCTTCCAAACAGGTTAATAGCAGTTACAAGAATCATGTCCCACTATTGCAGCAGAAAAAAACCCCAAGAAGCTTAACAGGTTAGGAGAAAAAATTAGAATAGTATTAGAGGAAACATGCTACCTCTAGGGATAGTTAAACAAGGGGTTACACAAATCTTCACTGTTTTTAAGACCCGGTAAGAGGAACATGTCAGAAATGGCCTATCCACATGTCTCTGGCTTTACTCTGAGCTACATGCTCTCACATACAGCACAGGGCCCCAGCACAGAGCCATGACCTCCACAGATCCACGTCTTCTTTCCTAAACTTAAAGGCTGCACCAGTTTAGGCTCCTGCCAGGATACTCAGCAGGTGACCTGACTGCTCCTCACAGCTCCAAGCAGTCTTTTGATATCTCTTTTTTCTAAATAGCCAAGGCAGGCTGTGATTGACAATTTTCTCCCACATCAAGCACGCTACCTTAAACGCGAAGTACTCTGAATGATCCACCAGGGAAATAAAGCCAAAGTACAGAGAAGAAAAAGGCAACTGATCCTGGGAATCCCGTCCTGAGCAGGAAATCAAAACTGCCAAACTGGACAAGGACACACACAGCCCCATTAGCACCTGGAAACACAGGTAGTTATAGCTTCTTTTCCAGCACCTACAATAAATAAGCCTTAATAAAAAGAAGTATTTAACAAAGTACTTAGAGAAATAAGGAGGGAGGGTTTGACGTTTCTAAGCTTATTTTCACAGCGGTATGAAAGGAAATGAGGGAGAGTCAGAGCTAATTCTCCTTACATAATTTCACATGGAATGATTAGTTCTGCCCCAACAGTAACAGCTTTCCAGAGGGTCCTACTTGTCGCCAAGATTGCATACAGATGCTCTAAGTGTAGCTTCCCTATTCTCCACTGACAACCAACTTAAAAGACCAATATAATACCCATTTTACTACAGAATGAAATTCAAAGCGTGAGTAGTAAAATAATGTCAGAGCTACCATGAAACCCCAGTTGCATGTTGGGGGCTCTGAATTTTTAAAAGCTGAATCTATGAATCATGCAATGGATTCATAGAGAGGCACATGCAAAGAGCATCTTTCTGCTTTAGCAGTATCCCAAGAATGTCCAGGAGCAGCAGAAGTCACTGGACAACAGCAGGGTGAAGGCTTGCAGGAGCACTGGTTCACATGCCCTGCTGAATTTTTTTCCTTTAGAAGGCAGCTTTCAATCATTACTGTGCTAATGCTCTCCCCCACACACTCTTAAGCCTGATTAAGAAAGACATTCCACATGCTGAAGGTGGTGGAATTCCTAAATCACCTGGGTCGCTTCTGGGTGAAATACCAATTACTGGTAATTCACTGCATCGAGGTCTACAAAAAAAGAAAGCCCTAAAAGACATCCCTCAGCCCAATGGTGAACGTATCACATGGATAATCCTAAAACTCTTTGCAAAAACTTGTAATAGGTATTAGTACTTTTATAAAGCACTGCAGTGCTTTGTGTTTAATCCTTGAATAGACACTGGTAGAAAAGCCATATTCTATTCCAAAATTGCTACTGCAAATTCCAGCTCAGCTACTACAACTCCTTTAGAAACACGCTGGCCTTCAAAGGATATATACAAAACAGACATTTCGTAGTAAATTTTGCTATCAATGAAAAACTCAAATCACACCCCAAAAACAGCATGTAAAATAATATTATAAGAACTCTAAATGTGTACATCTTGCAGTTTTTAGCAGAACCATTTGTTTTACAAAAGACCTGCAGATTAAATACAAAGCACACTATTAGTTTTAGGCACAAGAACAACCAATTTTTTATGCCTTGCCAGAAATAATGACTAATTAGGCCAGCACCACCCTGCAGTCATTTCCATAAATCTTGCCTTTACATTTAAATCACAACAAAAAGAAATCTGACTAAACAACAAGAGTGTATTTCTCATTAAAGTTTTCTCAAAGCAAGACCAGGACGAGAAATTACTCTCTAAAGTCAACAAGACGATGTTATTGTTTATTTGGAGAACTTAAACACTAAGTTATACTCAGAAATTTGCTGTATTAAACAACAATCCAGTAGTCTGACAAGGTAATTGGGAAAACTTTCAACTGGGAAATCACAAAACAGAATTTCACAGAACCCTGACGGATTTCTTGCCTGCAAAGTCATCTCACAGCACACTCCTTGTGTCAACCTTGAAAAGAAACAAGTATAAAAGATACAATAAGTTCAACTACTTGTTGAATTTTTGTTTTCTGGCATATTTGCAGGGAAAGTAAATACCAAAGCAGAAAGGTATGTACAAAACACAATGCTGAGCCATCCCATGGAAAGTTTTGTACCTCAATTAAGATTTTCATTTCAAAACTATGGGAATTATGGCGTTTCTGCAAAATCACTTAATTATACACACCAGGAAAAACACTTGCAAAACCACCTTATTTTCACAATGCAAGAGGGATTTAATTCCCACTTCATTTACAGAGGGGTCACCTGGTTATCAAACCACTATGAAAGCAGAATCAAGACCTGTGTAGTCAAATGCTCTGCAATAATGCCATTAATGCACAGCTTTGAGGTTGTTTTTCCCTCTCCAAACCAACCTGATTGGAAAGAACAGGAAAAAGGGGATACTTTTCCCAGAGCTGGCCTAGAAGTGGTTCTGTTCTTTCCCCCAAATACTCAGTCACATACCACCGCTGCTCTGGCTAACCATCCATTCTGAGTCTTCAGAATTCCCATTTACCCTTGTGTTCCCAGTGGTTTGATATTCTGGAAGTGCGGCCATACAATGTTACAATAGTTCTCCTTCCATCATGTACATTTTATTTATTTATGAGGATGAACCAAAATTCTGTTTCTTGAGAAAAATAACTCACAGCAACAGCAAGGTCTTCATCCAGTACACCTGACCACTGAATCCTGCCAGGGTGAGTAAAGCCCAACATGGGACATGGATTCCACCCCAGAGAAGGAATAAAACACTGACTCACATTAAATCTGCACCCAATTACTTAGGTGTGAACTTGAGGGGTNTTCCCCCCCCCCCCCCCCAATGACAGCTTCTAAAAATTACTGTGAAAGAAATCTCACACTCTGGATGGTATTTTATTCATCAGGACCACAATCACAAGTTTCTGTTGCCAGAGGAATGGCCAAAGTAACCTTTTTACGAACCACTGTTTTAGCTCCAAGAACACATTCCCACAGTATTTCTGGCAATATCATACTTGTACCACTGAGCATCACTAACACAGACAACCTGCTGCACAAACAGGCATCTGACTGCCCAAAAATAAGCTTGGAACAAAACTGGAAAGCACGCTGGTCATGCTGTCATGGAGTTACAATACACAAGTTTTCAGATGCAAAGCTCATTCAATTCCACTTTTTTGGTCACCCTAACGTTAATTTTTTTCATCAATTTTTCATGAGAATTCAGCAAATTTAAGTTGTGAAGAATGTATGGAATCCAGTTGCACCTGAAGTGCCAGCAAGAAAACTTCTGCTGATCACACATGTATTAAATTTTGCATGTTTGCTGATATGTAAACCTACACACACAAATACCTAAATCAAAGTTGCTTATACAACAGTAACATGGGATTTGTGTGTCTCAACTGTTTGTGTTCTTTCTGTTTCAACACTAAAAGAATAATTTTTCAGGGGGCAAAAAACCAAACTACACTCAGTGCCTGACCTTGCCTGTTTTCCTCCAACTTCTGCATCTCATCATTAATGTCACATACTCCACTGTTAATTTTAGACATTCCTCCAGTTCTCATTTGGAGATCAAAGCCCTGCTCCTACCCAAAATACCAGCAATCTGAAATACTGGCTTCCCTACTTACTGTCATTTATAACTTGAAAAGATCTTTGATTTCTTGCCTACAGGAAATACTGCTGATCAAAAATAAAACATATATATGCTCCCACATATCCATAAAAAAGGTGGGGTCCAGGGTTTAGGATAATAGACTGTTTGGAGACACAGTTTTCAGATTTAGATTTCAGACTGTCTGGTGCTTCACACATTTATTTTTACTCTCACCTCTGACGTGCAGCAATATGGCCAGCCAAGGTGTACACTTCAGACAACCTTTGATATAAATCCATGCAGAAGTGAAATTCACACTGGGATATGTGTCCTTCCAGCACTCAGGCACCACTTCCCCACTGCTAACTGCACCACTTAGGGATGGCTGGGGGCAGGGGAAGGCTGGGTGTCCACAGCCCCTCGTTAACAGCTCTGCCACCACAGATTAATATGATTTTCCTGCTTTAGGAACTTGGTAGAGCACATTTCTCACATACAAACAGGAAAAAAACCCATGATGGCTAATGTGTTTTTTCCCTAAAATGCCTGCTGCATGGGTTCCTAAGAGCCTTGCATCTGTATTTTGAGTTTGTTCTTCACTTTTGATTTTTTTCTAAATTGAAACAATATTAAGTTATACAACTATCCCCAGACAAGAAGATACTCGCTCTGCTCAAGTCAGCAAACCCTCTGCCCTTGCTTTGCTCCTCCTCTCACTACACAGCAGCTCATGCCTCAAACAGTGGCACTTGGAAGCCCTCAAACACAACAGTCAACATTAAAGTCCCATTATTTACACCAGTATCACAGATCAGAATCATTAAACAGCCTGGATTGGAAGGCACCTGAAAGACCACAAAGTTCCATTAGACCAGGTTGCTCCAAGTCCCATCCAGCCTGGCCTTGAACACTTACCAATATCACTAACACTCATACCACTAAAAATTGGACCTTAAAATACCTACTTTCAGCGTATTTCCTTCAACTAGAACACAATTCTGTTCACACAGCTTTTTTGAACACGTAGTTTAGGATGAAGTTTTTCTAGAAACAGCAATTCCCTCGGTTATTTAGCAAAGATCTCAAGTTTTTGGACAAGACTTCCTCTCTGCAACTGGAAGAGCCAATAAAACACAATATTCCACATGAAATATTTGCTCAACAGCTTCTGGGAAAATGGCTATTTCCCACTCTGGACTGCATGGGTCTGCTCAGAATAAACACATTCTGATCTTCTGAAGCCCAAAAATGAGACACATATTTTATTTCTTTTCTACAACTCACATTCTAGCTTAGCAACAACAAGGAATTCAAATACAGCAAATGCCTCTAAAACTACTGTCCTTCTCTACACCAGGACATGTCTGGGGTGGTCACATCTTCCAACAGCCTTCTGGTTTTGGGCCAACAAGTTCATTCCAGGAGCCCTGAGTGAAGGAAAGTACTGCTGAAGTGGTGTTTTGATGACAAAAACATCCCTCTAGACACTTTCACCAGTGCAGTACAGTGGTCAGAGACCACAAACCTTCACTGCTCTGATCAAAACAGAAAGTAACAAAGCCCATGCTGCAGACTGGGTTAGAGGCCTAAAATGCTCAAGGCAAGTGGCTCAGAGCAACTTGCAGTCATAGGGTGTAGAAAACACTTTTGTAAAAAGCTAAACCAGGAACTTTTTGTTTTCATATTCTCAAATTTTATTGAGCACAAACGTTTGAGGACAGTTTATTGCCTTCACTGGCCACGATAAAACAGGCCCCTAGCCAACCAGGTCTTTAAAATATGTCTGTATCTTGGTTTTAAAACAACATTAAGGAAGTTGTATAACTTTTACACTGGAGTCTGAGTGACTTAGCAGCAGAAGGGACACGTTTCAGCTGTAACACAGCTACAGGTAGGACTTCTGCACCTGCTGCCCTTGGTACTGACCCTAATGCAGGAGAGAGAGAGACATACAAGGGTTAATTAACAGGTGTTTAACTCAGGGCAAATCCCAAAAGATTGAAACTCAGGTTGTAACAGTAGCACTGCACCAGAAATCAAACTCTGCATTGATCAGCAGAGGGAGGAATTCGATGCTCTTGTCTGTGAAGTACCAACACCCCGAGCTGAACAGAGTTTACTTCCTAGATCCTACCAACAACTGGCAGATTCTTCAAGAAGTTTGTAAACAAAGCGTTTGCAAGACAGGCTTTTGTACTTTTCTATTTGTCAACACCTTGGTGTTTACAGGATACTGAAAGCGACCCTCACCTTCTTGCACGTGGAAGGCACATGGATCCAAAAAAAAAAAAGCCAGCACCGACTGGAAATCCTGCCTGCATTTAATTGATTTGTGCAACCTGGATTCACAGCATTTAAACTCACTTTAGCACACCTGGACCTTCAAGAAGAGGAGGAAAAAAAAAAAGAGAGATGAAGCAAGAATATACTCTACATTAGGCCTTGAAAGCTTCAATTAAAATTCAATATTGTGCTTTGTATAGAGGCTCTTTACATGAAAGCCCTGTCATGCTTAAGATTTAAGGTTAACCAGGTTAATAGAGTCCAATAAAATAACTCTATTGAATTATGCCAAACCATTGTTACAAGCCACACTAAAATCTGCTACTCCACTTTACTTGACTACTGGGCTAAACTGAACCACGTTAATGTGCACACACTTCTCACTAGTCAGAAAATCCTCCCATGAATAAAGCTTCAAACTCTCCTTCTCTCACTTTTTTAAAAAAAGAAAAAAAGAAAAATTAATGCCTTTGCACCTTAAAAGGTTTCTCTCTCCTTCAGTCCTTCTCCAGCCATCAGTCATGTGTTAACAAGATCTGTACAGACCTGCCAAAATCCCATTCATCCCAGACACGCTTCCCTAAAGTTGGGATATGTTTGCAAACTATATTTAAGCAGCTCCCCCGCTGCAAAGTGCCCAGTCCCATGGCGTTTTCAGCTTACATTAATAATAAATCCGGCATCCTAGAATACGAAATTTTACATCCCAGTGTTTTTAATTATTTCTTTGGTTTTCCTTCCACAAAGCACGACAGCACCACACGGCTCCTCCAGGACTGTCCGCACGCACCCACCACCGCGAATCCTGACGCCAGCGCTCAAAACCCGCCGCGCCTCACTTTTAAAAACTGATGACGAAAAGCACTGCCCGCAAAGCCCATACGTAAAACCCAAAAGGTTAAAAAAAAAACCCAAAAAACACACAAAACACCAAGAGCATCTTCCCGGCCCCCGAAGGCGCCCGGCCCGGCCAGGCCGCGGCCCGGCCGCCATGTTCTGCCGGAGCGCCCGGNCACGCCGGTCCCTCCCGCCGAGCGCCCGCCCCGCTGACCCCTTCCCTCCCTCCCGGCTCCTCACCCCACCCCGAGGGCGCTCACCACCTCCTCTTCCTCCTCCTCACTCCCGCCTGGAGACCGCCGGCACCGACGCGCCGCCGTCGCGGCCCCTCCCTCGGCTCAGAGGCGGCCCCTCCGCCCGGGGACCCTCCCTGCCCGCGGGCACCGCGGCCGGGGCTGCCCCGGGCACGGCCCGGCTGGGGGAGCCTGGGGAGGGAGAAACGAGCCTCAGGAATCCTGGGCGAAGGGACGGGAGAGGAAACGGCGTGACGGAGGATGAGGCCACTCAGGGAGAGTTTGGGAGGGGTGGGAGGTATAAATAGCGGGGAGTTGTGCAGCAGGTGGGCTGAATTTAAAAAGAATTATGATAATAAAAAAAATTTAAAAGATGGTTTTCTGGGAGAAGCAGCTGAAAAGAGTAAAAATCAGGGCTGTTACCAGTTAGATATAAATAGGAGGTGTATGCTTTTTCCATGATAAATGAAGCTTTTTCAGGTGGGGTAGCACCTGGGAGAGGCTGGGCAGGTATTTTCATAGGATCATCATGGAATGGTTTGAGTAGGAAAGGGACCTTAAATATCATCCAGTTCCATCCCATGCTATGGGCAGCGACACCTCCCACTAGACCAGGTTGCTCCAAGCCCCGTCCAACCTGGCCTTGGACGCTTCCAGGGATGAGGCAGCCGCAGCTTCTCTGGACAACCAGTTCCAGTGCCTCATCATCCTCACAGCCAAGAATTTCTTCCTCGTATGTAATCTAAACCTCCTCATTTTCAATTTGAACCCGTTCCCCCGTGTCCTGTCACTACGTGTCCTTGCAAATAGCCTTGCCCCATCTTTCCTGGAAGTTTCCTTCAGTTACTGGAAAGCCACAATGAGGTCACCCCAAAGCCTTCTCTTCTCCCAGCTGAACAGTCTCAATTCTCTCAGTCGTTCCTCCTAGGAGAGGTGCTCCATCTCTTTTGTCAACCTGGTGGCCTCCTCTGGAGGTGTTGTCATTACAGCCAGGTGTATCAACCCTCTTTTTAGCCGCGAAAAAGTGAAAAACAAACCTCACCAGCAAACTTTTTCAGATGAGAACTCTTTTGTCACACTGACTCAGTTTAGCGTGGTGTTATCTCTGGTGTGTAGACTATAGCATTTTTATCTTCTTTTTAATGGGAAGTCAAAATGAGTAACATCTAAAGGAGTGACAAAGCAAAATTTCCAAAGAGTGCAGCTGTGAGAAGCATCAACACCTGTAACTTGAGGAGTTATGTATTTTTTCCTACTCCAGTTATGAAAGAGTGACAAGAAGGCTGATTTGCATGAGAAATACCCTTAGGATAATACAGTGTCTTGTTTTGCAAGTTTTTAGGTTCCAAAAGCCTAGTAAAGTTGTTTTCCAAGAACTTTTCCACTGTCCTGCACCTCAGAATTCCTGAGACTGTCAAGCTACGGAAATGTCAAAATGTCACCAAGCAGATCGTTTTCCTGGGTTTTAGCTAGGCAGAAATGGTAAGACCTGAAAATCTTCTCGTATTTGTCACACACATAATAGATAATTTTATAAGATTGTTCTTTCAGACACAGTGACAGATGAGGAGACCTTCAGTCCAGCTGAATAAGTTGCCCCTGACGTGCTGGAACTCAGACAAACAGGATGCTTTATCCCCAATTTATAGATGGAAAAATTGAGGCAAGGAAGTGAAGGCATTTATTTCTCAGTGTAGAAGTGCTCGTTTGTAAGCAGGCAATTTAGGCTTGAACTTCTTTTTCCCTTTTTTTGAGGAAAAGGACCGTGTATATACAGTTCCCATTGAAATTACACTTGAGGCACCCAAGCAGAAAGACTTTGGCCATACTCTTTTGGGGTCCTGCAGCCTTAATCCCATGTTCTAATTGGCCAGTAATCTGTGGACAGATATTGTAACAGTTCCTTTAGAATATTTTTCTACTTCTCACTCATTTGCATACTAATGGCATAAAAATAGGCACTTCCTGCCAGTAATTAGTTGGAGCCCAGATTTTAAAGAAAGAAAAACACCACAGCATTATGGTAGACGGATGGTACTGAGGAAGCTGCAAAATAGAGTCACTTCTCTGGTGCACAGAGTGCCTTTAATTTACAGTTCAAGGCTGGCAACTCTGTTACCTCTATGTGACAGGGATTAACTCTTTGCTTGGCCTAATAACTTTGCATCTAATGATCCCCTCTAAAGTTTCTTCTCTACAAATCACTTGATCTATCCTGTACCCAGTCTCACTGCTGTAAAATGTTTTTAGTTTTTTTGCCTTTTTCCCAGAAAAAGTAAGACTTGAGGTGAAATCTGCCATGTGAGCGAAGTTCTTCGTGGATCACCATGGCTCAAACTGGCACAGAGGCTGCTCAAGGGCAGAGAGGGAATCTCATCAATGTCCATGAGTATCTGAAGGGAGGGTGTCAGAGGAAGGACGAGGCTCTGCTCAGTGGTGCTGAGCAATAGCACAAGAGGCAACGAGCAGAGGCTGATGCACAGAGAATTCCAACGTGAGGAAGAATTTCCTTGGTGTGCAATGAGCAAGCACTGGAACAGATTGCCCAGAGAGGATGTGGAGTCTCCCTCACTAGGGATATTCTAGAACTCTCCGGACAAAATCCTGAGCCGTGTTATCTGAGATGACCCTGCTTGAGCAAGCAGGTTGGACCAGGCAACCCACCGTGGTCCCTTCCAACCTGACCCATTCTGTGATTCTGTGAGATCAATATTACAGATTCCCTACTCCAGGGCTATCAAACTGACACCTTCAGCAAAGAATTAAAAGCAGAAATTCTTCCTATGGTGTTACTTAGAAGAAATTTCAGCAATTACTGTTTGCCGTCTATGACAGAACAATACTGATCTCCAGCGATGCAATCTAAATGCTCATGAGATGAATCTGCAGTTAATTATATATCTTTAATTTATTTACCTATTTCAATAGCAAAGTAATTATTACATGTATTAATCCCTACAATACATTAAATGTAAGGATTAGTTTCTTTAGAGCCACTGCTCTCAAAGAACCATGGGATGGATCCAATAAATGATATCTGTGCACTCTAAGGTTGCAGTGGTAAATGTTTGGTCCCCTTAATGGGAACCAGAATTACGGAATGGACCTTAAAGACCATCTAGTTCCAAGCCCTCTGCCAAGGGCAGGGACACCTTCTCCTAGACCAGGTTGCTCCAAGCCCTGTCCAACCTGGCCTTGAACACTTCCAGGGATGGAGCAGCCACAACATTTTTGGGCCGCCTGTGCCAGGGCCTCACCACCCTCACAGGGAAGAACTGTTTTCCTAATATCCAATCTAATCATAACCTCTTGCATTTTAGAGCTGTTCCCCCTTGTTCTGTCACTCCAGGCTCTTGTACAAAGTCCTTCTCTTGGAGCCCCTTCAGGTACCTGGAAGGGTCTCTAAGGTCTCCCATAAAGCCTTCTCTGCTCCAGGCTAAACAACCCAACTCTCTTAGCCTGACTCCAGAGCATCTTTGTGGCCTTCTCTGGACTCACTGCAACATGTGCACATCCTCCTTGTGTTGGGATGAATGGAAGATAGATATTTATACCGTCTAAGGAAAGCTTGGAGAGAGTTTATAGTGTTTGCAGTTTATATATGTTTGCAGAAATGAAATACCTTCCTCAAATTAAGACAACATACTGACTGCACCAACACAATTTTGTCTGCAGAACACTCTTGAAAAGGTGGTCAGACGCTTGGAGTGACTCTTTAAATGATCTCTGAGAATGTGGTTACAATGAACCATTGCAGTATGGAGAAGAAAGTCCTCCATCCCTTTGACATCCACCATGTAAAATCCTTTTCCAAGGACAGCCTTTTGTAGCTGCTCCTTCTCTGAGTGAACTAGGTGAAGGTTTGCATTGTGGCATAATGGGTCAAGCATTTGGGAAGGAAATGGGAGACTTCAGTTGACATTAAAAATAGGAATTGATAGGAATTGGAAATACCTGTTTCCGTTGCCTCGTGATGGGCTCCTCTGCCCTGGGTGGAAAGGTGGAGAAAGGAATGAAAGTTTGGGAGCTGGTGGTGCCTAGTGAAAGTAAGCCAGGATTTAGACCTCATTGATCAGGCACTCAGTGGGAAGCCTCCTCTTGGTTTCAAACTTCACTAGAAAATTATTTTCCACCTTTCTTACACCTTTTCATCTCCCTTTTCTTCCATCCATCCCACTTTGTTGCTAATCTTAATGTCAAGCATGTACAAAACTCTCTATTATGTTGTGCTGAAAAGTGAAATTGTGTCACTTTTTTTTTTTTTTTTATCTTGAAAAGCAAACCTTGTGAAGCTTGCATCCAGCAGAACTATAGTGCCAGAAAGTATTTTCCTGAAAACTTTGAGACTGTAGCTTATTAAAGCACAGATCCTTAAGATGATTGGGTCTATTCCATTAGTAGATTTATAAAGTGTGCAGACTGGATAAACAACAGTGACAGCTTGGGGAAGTGTATGCACCTGTTTATTAAAAAGACGTTAACAAGGGCAAATCTAAAATAAGAACATGTACCACAACCCAATTTTCAGCAAATTTTTATGCATGCCTACACTTAAGGTTACCAATGTTATTGGCAATTTCTCTCTCTCTTTTCTCTCTCTGAAGTACACGGCAACTGATGAGCATGGAGCATCTGTGGCAAAGGAAAAAAACACCGTCTTCAAATTTTGAGGAGCAAACATGACCCTTTCTGTTTCTACTGTTTCCCACCCACATTCACTTCATGAAAGAGAAGAAGGAATGGAAAAAAAAATATGAGAAATATTTTCTTTGCAGAGAAGGACCAAAGAATGTATTGTTTTCTCAATCACAAGCAAGCTCTTTCATCACCTCTACTTTCATTTTGCTCTACATCACAAGTGACAGTGGGTTTTCTATATTTTACTGGTGTAACTTAAAAGAGGTCACATTTCTAAAAGTTCCCTTGCAGGAGTCTTCTGTTTTGGTGTATGCAAATTCTGCAGTGCTTATGCCACTTGTAATTTGCAGATAGGTATAAGAAAATGCATATGCAAAATGGAGATTATATGTGTATGGGCAAGTTTGCAAAATTAATCAGCCAAGAATGTACAAAACCTACAAATGATTTGTTGAAATTTGGCTCAAAAAGGATTTATGAATTAGCCTGCTATAGCAGCTTTCACTCAAGGATGCAAAATAGACTTCATTTTTATTAATGATTAATAACTTGTAAGATTTACATGATAACGGGGCATTAAGCAACCTGGTCTAGTGGAAGGTGTCCCTGCACAATGCAAGGTGTGTTGGAATGACATGGTCTTTAAGGTCCCCTCCAACCCAAATGGTTTAATGATTCTATGATAATGTTATTGCCCCAGAATACCATTTCAATAATATATTCCAGTCTTGGGAGGACCTGTTGGTACCAATGTTTATTCACAATTGCTGTAGCAGTGCTTTTTACGAATATAAAATGCTGCCAGCCTGGAGCCCCTCCAGGATTAGATCTTAATCCCCAAAGATATGTTAAGTGCTATCAGCTCTTTTTTAGATATTTAAAACTGGAAACTACATGGGTAAGTTCATGCAAGTTTATAAGTAAGGTTAATAATGGAGTGAAGAATTAAAATTTGGACTCCAAACCTATCAAGTATATGGTAAGAAAAATCACAAACCCTTCTTGGAGTCACCTTCATGTCAGTAGTTGATGTGGATATTTTGAAGACAAATCAAAGCCTTGGTCCTGACTGAGCCCTGTGTTTCAGTGTATGGCCAGTGTATAGTGTACATCCCTCAAGCGCATTTGATTACTTCTGCCATCATGAACTGAAGCAAAGGGTCTCTGAGCAGTTCTCACAATTCAGCAGGAAAAAGAAGGCAGTGTTTTACTTCAGTATACCTTTTACTAGAGCTGGGTACAATAGGATGTGATTATTTTAGGAACATTAAAAATATCTACTATCTTCCTCCCATGCTAGGTAGAATAGCCTGAAGTAGTTTTGCTTTGTAATTTTCTAAAACGAAGAATTCTGACTTAACCAAACCTCTTCAAAAGGAAGCTGGCTGATATTATCTTACTTCCCTCTTTTCTTATTGTGGAATTGTTGAGAGAATGCCAGTTGTTACTACTTGTCATCACAACTTTCTAGTCCATAATATTGCTTGTTAAAGACAATAAATATTAACCAGGAGACTATTTAAAAACTGGCCAGTATGCAGAATTTGAGTGTGTAGATAATAACACAAGGAGAGTATAAATCTGGGATTGCCTTCATTATTGAATTGCACATACACATAAATCATAAATCAAACCTTCTGAGAAAACAATTTTATTTGTCTTTGTGATGTTTATTCAGCAATTTTTTTAAAGATTTTTTTTTTTTTTTTGGATGTTAAACTGTACAAGGGAAGGAACATTTCTGCTTCTCTTTCAGGGGATTGCAGCAAGAGTCGTGGACACAAGGTGTTGCCAAAAGCAGGAAAACTGGGCATTGCAGGATGAAATGCCAAGGCTGACAATCACTAAGATATTTTGAACTCCAAAGAGACCTGTTTTGTCCCACGTGCAAGGTAGTGAAAGCGTGTACCATGTTTGCTGAACTGGGTGAAAGGATCCTGAGGTTCCTCCAGGCACTGGACGTGTTGAGGGATCCGTACAGGTTTCAGAGTTACATGGTGCTCACTTGCTCTGCTAGACATGAGCTAATGTACAGCTGAGTCTTCCCTGGGGTAGATTCTGGGTTTCAAAGAGGACCCTTTCAGTATTCCTAATGATTCTTTTGGCTACAAAGCATTATAGAGCATTGTAGAGTTGTTGGGGACTCTGACACCAAAGAAGTGTAGCGTAAAGAGCTGCAGCAAAAGACTTCATACCACTGCTGCCCACTTCTCAAAAAGGCAAAGGTATAAGTACACATGAAAAAAAAAAAATCAAGCTCAGATTAACAAAGCTGTTTGCTATTATGGACAAAAGCTGCAGGGGAAAAAAAAATGAAGAGGAAATGGGCTGTAATACTGTGAGTTGGCACAGAAACGAAATACCAGGCTGCAATTTATGTATAGTAATTGTTCACAAAGCATTCTTTGGGTTTTGATAGTGAGTCATTGTGTTCTTTGTGACCTTTGATGTACAGGATGGGCTGCTAGAAGACAGAGGAAGCCACGGTAAGAATATAAAACTTTATTAACTTAAGATTTTGTTCGTTTGTTTGGGTTATTTTTAATTATTGGTCATTGGTAGGTAGTATCTCTGGAAAAGACTACCAGAGGCATTTACCTTGAGTCCTCATGGGGGTTACCATCTCTCCCAGGCTTTTGTAGTTGAACAAACAGTTGAAAAATAGCTTTGGTTTTGAAAAGGAAATTTGTTAAACAATTGGTTGCTGACGTTGATTACTGAGTTCTGAAAAATAAGATAACTGATTGCAATACTATTGTGTTATTAACACAGGTAATGAGCAGTATAAGTCCTGCACTATACAGGACAGACAGAAAAATTATCAAGAAGATATTCTTCTGAGTGAATATTTTAGATTTTAAAGAAAATTACGGAAAAAAGCTTCCATGGAGTCATCAGAAGAGACACAGCAGACTCTTCAGGGCCGTTAAATTCCATTATGTAAATCCACAGTGATGCAAGCCAGACACTGTCAGGTTTGATACGCCCCAAATTTGACCTAATTAGCCATTTGGTTGTTACTTTTTTCAAAGCTTGTGCAACTCAGCTCATGTCAGGATATAGATGCTAATTGAGCACATAACCTACAGGTGCTAAAGAATTCTTACAAAGGAAGGCCTATCCTATTAGGAATGCAAGTCGAGGCTTGGGGTCATAGGCTCAGATGGTGATGAAGGAGAAAGAAATCCCATCTACAGCTATCTTCACATCACCGTGCTATCTCCAGGAGCGAAATTCAAATTCAGAATAAAGCAGTGCAATCTAATAGATATTTGCCAATTGATGCCACTCGGACTGCAGGGAGAGAACATTTCTTTAAGATACCTGCCATGGTGTGACTTGTTCCAGGTTTGCCTTTCACCCCTCAGACCAAGATCATCCCTTTAACACTCAAGTCTTCTTCCCACCCGTTTGCCAAGCAGGAGTGCAATAACCTTTTGTTGTGACTACACCTTGGCCCAGATGCTGCAATGTAAACACTCTATCTCTTCTGCTGTTTCCCTACAATCCCCTAGCTAAAATGAAATGAGATAAAAAGAGCTGCACAGCCTCCGAGTTTCCTGGCTTTTATCTTTTTTATACCAAAGCCTTTGTGTTAATTTTGCATAGCTATTTTTACGTGAGGAATAATATCCTGAATTACCGCTATCACGTGCACTTAAGAATCCCACCTCACCATCCTCAAGTCATCTGGCAACCTGATAGCGTTTCCTGCTCCTTCCCTCACATCAGTGCTGCAGAGAGCTTTGCTAAAAGTTTCACATCTGAAAAAGCAGATGATTTGGCAACACCTTCCTATAGATTTTTTTTTTTAAGAAAAAAAAAAAAAAGAAATGTGCCTGTCTTTGAGTAAACTTTTCTTTCCAACTGTTCTTTTTTGTCAGCTTGCCAGCTCGACTTCTAGTATTGTTCTGCAGAGATTGCTGTAAGGAAAAATGAAAGAGAAGAGAAAGGTAGAGAACTGGGGGAAAGGGAAAAAGAGTTCAGAGGGCATTTAAAGCCTGGGGAGCCTAGCATGGAAAGGGAGATAGGCTTAGGAAACAGGGAATAAAATGGTGGAATGAGAGATAAAACAAGAACATAAAGGATAAGGGATTAGAGAGATAAGGAGTTCAAGAGATGAAATGTGAATAAAAGAAAACAAGAAAAATAAGGATGAAAGGAAAAATGTGACAGGAGTAAGACATGTAAACAATTAACTAAGAAAATATTCTGTTTATTTTAGTGAAAGAAAATTATAGTATCTTTATTATTCTCTGGTTTACTAGTTCAGAGGAAATTTTCAAACTAAGAGCTGACACTTGGGTAGTATTACTGAACAATGATAAATATAAGCCTTCCAGTTATTGAATTAACCCATTCTGAATTTGTTTAATTAATATGACATCCAGACAGCTAAAATTTGGATAAGAAAAGCAATAAAAATTATTAACAACTGCAATGCAAAGTGCAAAGCTGGAAGAACTCTTCCCAATATTTGCAGTTACATCCATCAGCTGAGCAATAATCACTCCAGCAGAGAGTGACATGCTGCTGCAGATTAATATCAGAGCTGAATGGAGCAAAAATACTTAAAATCAGTCCTGTGTTCAAGTTTCAGGACTGCCCAATGACCAACAGAAAATTGCTCAAGATCACAATATTTTTTCACAATATTTTTACCCCCATCAAGGTTTTTGTGATAAAGTGTTATCAGGTCTCAGGTTCTGTCTGAGTTGTTCACATAGGTCACATAATGTGGTAGAACCTTGATAATATTCCTTGTTTTTCCCTCATTGTCTGACCATATATCATCAGGAAGCTGAAATTTTGTCAAATCCACAAGTTTTTTTGTAGGAGTTTGCATTTGTTTAGTTGGGGGGTTTTTTTGTGTTTGGTTTGTTTTCTCAGAAAGGCTACAAATCTAAAGGCAGCATCAAAAAACCCAAACATTTTTTTCATTAGTTTTTGTGCTTACCTCTGACTAGAAGTCACCAAACAACTTATTAACTCATATAGCCATCATCCTTCCCTTTCCAAAACACTTAAACTTGCATAAACTTGTTTCCCTTGTAAGGGAAGATATTCCTTGAGGTCATTTACTTGGCTTATAAAACCTAAAGTCTGCACTTTCAGGAAAGAAAAAAACCAAACCAAATCAAAAAATGTGTCCTTTTCCTGCCCATGCAGCTCCAAAGGCTTCTGAACAGGTCTCAGGCTGTTGTGAAGGGTTTTAAAGACACAACAAGGTGTTGCACATCCCTTTTCCTCATATTTGATGGGACAGTCCCCCAACAGGATTTCTTCCTCCAGAGCAAGAGAAAATGAAGTCTCTTACAAGTGTTGCTCCCAGTTCTGGTGCCATCCAGCCCAATTAATTCTGTCAGAGGGAGAGGAATCTTAAGATTTGCATGTTTTGTTTCAGTATAAAGCATGTCTTAGTTGATGAAAGACTGGATTTTCTTAAAAGCAGTAAAATAACCCCACTAAACTCAAACAACCCTGTTCCAACCCTGGGAACCTCAAATGAGCAGCATAAAGCACCTCAGAACAGCAGTAAGTAGTATATTTACAGAAGGACCCAAGCCCTAGACACTCTCCTGAATTACTTGAGGTGCTACAATGAGAAACCACCAGTGATTAACAGCGATTTAAACATTGCATTCTGTGAAGTCTCAGCTTGCCAAATGCCTGAATGAAAAAGGATGTGAAAGATGATCTCTCCTTCATTCTAATTCAGCCCAGAATCTGAGATTATCTGTTAAAAATAGGACATTTTCTATTCTATAATAATAATAATAATTTTCCATAGACAGCTGTTGATGTGCCCATACGTTCACAATAGCTCTTTTTTGCAGTGGGTTGTAATAACAATTTCTTTGACTCTGTCTTTGAATTCAGAGTTGTACAAGCTATTCACAGCAAACACTTTAATCAGTGAATTTCAGCTTTTATTCTGGCTGTAGATTGTTACAAATGCTCCACGCAGACATTTGATATAAATAAACTTTGCCCCAACGGTTGGTTCACAACATGTTTTTGCTGCAGAGTTTCAATATCCGTTATTACCACTGCACAACTGCTCACCTTGGCTGGCCAGTGTTGTTTGTTCTGGGAAAGGAGCAGTCATCGAGAGGAAATCCACGCCATGGGGCCGTGATGGCCCGATGGATAAGGTGTGCATGGTTAAGTTAGGAGGAGCAAGATCACAAGACTAAAGAGGTTTTTAGGACTATTTTAATATTTCCTTTCCAGTTCCCTTGACTCAGACCTTGCTTGTAACATCACTATGAGAACAAAGAGGCCACTTGAACATTATAGACTGAGGTCAAATTGAAAATTAATGATCTCTTATCACATTCAGACAATGCTCCAGCTGCAAAGGGTGGGGTTGGGTGCTTTTCTAGTTTATTTAATTGCCACTGAATCAGGGCTGTGAACAGGGCTGCCCTAGTCAGAGCTGCAAAAGATGAGCTCACATGGCATTTTCCAAGTCCTTCAGCTGTGCCCACATCAGAGCCTGGCCTGGCAATCCTTTACATGGATTCGGTATCTTTGGTGAGAGCCAACGGAGTGCAAGTTTAATATCTTAATGAAACAAATGTCAGGCATTTGTTTTATATGAATAAAACATCTTTGGCATGAACCACGGCGAAAAACAAATTCCAAAAAGGTTGTAAATCAGAATTCAGCTTTCAGTGCGCTAAAATGTGTGTGTGAAAAATTATGCTGAAGAGCCATCTAAACTAAATCGCTTGGCAATGCCCTGTCAGCGCGGGAGAAAATGGATGTAATGTGCACATATGCACAAGGAGTGACTCAGAATGATGTACAAGTGTTACTGTATCTCCTCCAAACGAAATACCTGGAAGTCAGGAAATACGGCTCCATGGTTCAGCAGATTTGTCCGAGGATAGATGTTCTGGTTTTGAAACTCTGGTTTTTCCCCAGAGTGCTGTAAAGATGTCTCACGCAAACAAATACAGTCTGGGTCAACCGATATCTCTGGGACTATTGCACAAACTATAGTTTTATTTGGTATTTATGGGAGAAGTGTTTCAGGAGAAAAACATGCCTGCTGGCAGCTTAAGGACTAAACTGTAGATTGATATCTGTAGGTCCTGGAGCAAGACCTGTGGCCTAAACACACACACATTAATCTATATATAAGGCCAGGCAGTTCCTTAAGTAGTCGTGACAGTTTAATTGCCTATGAATATTCATATAAATGAGTTTTGTTTGGAGGAAGGGCAGCAATCTCAGATACTTGTACCAATCTGTATTCAAGCAGAGAAATCATCTGAAGTCTCCGGTTTCCTGTTTATAGGAGTTTGGGCTGCCCAGACAAAACACAGCAGCAGGAACAATAGGACAGAGCTTGGATGACTCTTACGGCACCTCCGAGACTGGGTTGTCTCAGCTAAAGGTAACATCACTCCTTTTACAATCCTAATGCTGAGGCTGGAAACCTCAAAATGATCTGGTATGTGTTTGTAAAGTCAATGCTCACAGAATGAAATGGCACTGTACAGTCTTAGAATGGTTTGGGTAGGCAAGGTCCTTTAAAGGCCATCTAGTCCAACCCCCTGCCATGGGCAAGGACACATTCCACTATCCTGGGCCTTGGACACTTCCAGGGATGGGACAGCCACAGCTTCTCTGTGCAACATGTGCCAGGACCTCCCCACCCCCACAGGCAAGAATTTCTTCCAAATATCTAGCCTGAGTCTACCCTTTTTTAATTTAAATCCATTACCCCTTTGCCTATCGCTACAGACCATACTAAAAAGTCTGCTCCCATCTTTCTTATAAGCCCCCTTTAAGCATCAAAAGGCCACACCTTCACCCACCCCATGACACTATTTTATTGTTAATATACACACATTGAATACACAACCTTGGGTCAGCCCCTGTTAGGCTATTGGTCCTCGAGGGGGTTTGCTGGGATAGCCTGCCCGTTGGAAACCTTCCAGAAGGGAAGAACATATTTTCCCAAAGACGGTGTCAGGTCCTTGCATTCATTTGCTGGAAAGAAATCCAGCTCTGTCAGGTATGGTGATTGAGGTTTCTTGGAAAACTCCGATGAGGAGGCTTGCGATGAGAAGACAGAAAAATGATGGAGGACCTTGCCAGAATAGCAGATCAGATACAGCTCTTTTGGTCACCATGGTGAAGAGGGATTCAGCTCAAACAGAGCAGCAGACTGTCTCCCGCTCACTAGACTGTGATGCTCCAGTTCATCCTACTGAAGGGCATCTGTGAGACAGTGCTGAGCACCACTCAGGAACTATTACATAGTAGGTCGCAGTGTTGACAAATGTTTTCAATTTTTTTCTAAAGTGACATTTATATCTGACTTTCCCATGTTCTTCCCTGCTGCTACCCCAATGTAAACAGTGTGGGGTCGTACAGGAACCACTCTCCCTCTTTCCAAAATGGTATTGCTGGAGATCTGAGGATGACTAATCTCTCCTGTTTACAGTCTGCTAGCTGTTTGAATCCTAACATAACTTAGATGACAGGGTTTGGGAGACTAAAGAATTATATGTTGCCAAGCTACTAAGGAAAATTTAGGAATAAAAAGACTTTTCATGAAGTGTTTGGTGATTTCCCTCACTCCCTAAAACATCACTGCCTGTAGTTTTGCTACCCTGCCTCTTTCCTCTATGTTTAAGAAACACCGGATATATTCACCTTACCCATTTGAGACCAATTTCCAAGGTGCCTACCAGAAGATAAGAAGAGGAAGGAAGCAGAGGTAGTAATTTAATCATGTCCTGGACTCACTAGCCTTTAAAAAGCTGTGTTGATACAGGAGATTTTCTTCAGAAATTCCCAACTTTGGTATCTAGTCCCTTCTCCACACCTGTAGCATATTTATTTATAACCATATAACTCCCATACATAGATATATATGCATATATTTAAAACCCAGCTGCATGTTCACTAACTGCCTTCATAACCGTCCAGTGGGTCCTTAAATTATCTCTTTAAAAATCCTCTTGCAGTTATACACCACTTATTTCAGCCTGCATTTAAACCCATTAAATAAATCAGAGAAGATATACAATTCCACAAGTCCCTTTAATCACAAGAAAGACACAGGCAGAAAATGGTCGTCTGTCTGTAAACTGAAGCAGAAAAAGTTATATCAGAAATGAGGTGTAAATTTTTAACATTGCACATAATTCAGCTGTTAGAACAATTTAACATTTAGATACTGCACATGGGATGTGGGATAATTTTTGTCACTTGAAGTCTTTGAAATTGGAAAACTTCCTAGAAGATATGTTCCAACGCAACCACAAGTGACTAAGCTGCAGACTCAATAACTCAAAATTGAGGTAGATTGTGTAAATGTCTGTGATCTGCCCCACACAGGATGGGAGGTTGGAGAACTGTAATGACCTCAAAACGCATGAAAACACTTTTTCTTTTCTGCTTGGTGTTTCAAAAGAAGCTGTCGAAGCACAATCGATTAAGAAAAGATTAAAAAAGTGCAGGAAATAAAACTACAGTCAATTAAAAATTGAAGGTAGAAGACGGATATACCCTACATGAGATGAGGTGGGTTACAGCAATTAAACAGAATGGTCCTGATAAATTAAATAATGAATCACATCCCAGATTTGATAAAAAAATTCTTTTAGATACAACACATGAAGGAAGAATTCAAATAGCTGTGGAAGAACATAAATACCCATTTTGAAAATATATTCATCTAAACAGCTGTCATAATAACCTTTGCAAATAAAAGTGTTTGAGAGGATCTTTACCAGAGAATACGACTTTAAGTGGTGTATTACTTAAGAAATTTGGCACTATTACTCATCTTAAAAGGGAAAAATCTGACAAGAATGGGAAAATTCATCTGTGCCAGCCTAGCAGGTGGGAAAGAACGGTTTTAAATAAAAGCCCACGGTGCTCTTCAACACTGTGCCCTTTTGGAACTCCTTGCTATGAGATTTACCTAATGGTAGATATTTTGTACGAGCCAGGAGATTATCAAGTGATCTTCTGAGTCATTTCTGGAAAAGAATTACATGTAGCTGTTTATGAAGTTGGTAGTGGAACAAGATATTTCCTAGATTATACTTGCCCTTTTTTTTGCCATGATAAACTAAAGAGTGTCTTATAAATGGTTACATTAATAGTGCAGAATATATTACAAAGTAATATGGAAGTATAGAACCACAGAATGGTTTGGGTTGGAAGGGACTTAGAGATTGTCTCATTCCAACTCCCCTGCCATAGGCAGAGACAGCTTCCCAAGTTCCTCCAAGCCCCGTCCAACCTGGCCTTGGATACTTCCAGGGATGGGGCAGCCACAGCTTCTCTGGGCAACCTGTGCCAGGGCCTCCCCACCCTCACAGGGAAGAATTCATCCCCCAGTATTCCAATCTAACCCTGCCCTCTGGCAGTTAGGAGCCATTCCCTCTTGTCCTGTGACTCCAGGCCTGTGTCAGAAGTTTCTCTCCAGCTCTTAGCACCCCTCCAGTGCTCTTCCAGGTACTGGAATGTGCAGAATAAGTAGAGGCAACACAGGCATCTAAGCTGAAAAGCAAATTTAGCCACACTGTCATATTCAAAAGCTAGATCAGGCCTTTTCTGTTCTCCATCTGTGCACGGGAATGAAAAGGAAGGAAAATCTGCCTCTCTCTAGCAAACCAGTCCAACTGCTGCCTGTGGTATTGTTATCAGTAAATGGAAAACTTGTTGCAGTAGGAATCAACAAGATGCTGACTGCAGTGGTTTGGGCTCATGTCACAGAACTGTTACGACAGGTACTGCTGGAAGCAGAGGTGGGTGGATTCTGATAACAAGAGATGCTTCTGAAATTAATAAACATCACTTAATCTAGATACTCAAAGCTGAGGAAAGCCAACCATTTTCCCTTGGCACCCGTCTGTGGCAAGAAGGAAATACTGGAAAATATGAGGTCACATCTAAAATGAGTAAAAACTATTAAGAAGAAAGGAAAATAATATTTAGGAGGAAAAATACCATGGTGAGAAATTTACACAAATATGAAAGAAATTACCTACATTTACAGTATTATGTTTAGGTTTCTTGTCCCACTCTCCTCAACCTTTTTTGACCTATGCAGTGCCTTATTGCTTGTTGTCAAAACTGCTGAATTTTCAGGAATACGCAGGTCCTCCTCCTGTTGCTAAGAGAAAATCCTAATGAGTTTGGTAAGATGACAGGAAGTTACTTCCTTCCTATTTTTTTGCCCCATCTCTGTCCTTAATACTGATATTTCATCTTAATTGTAATATGAAATCTAATCCTTTAATTGATTACAAGGCTAAAATTTCTGGCCTCTCATCCTATACCACTTGGTCTTGTTTTTACCATAGTTCATTTTGCCTTATTTTATGCTGTAGCCTAAAAATTTTATATGACATAAAAAAAAATCCTGAACTTTGACTTCTACTCTGGCATAAGATCCAGTTCCTTTTCCTCTTCTTTATACACTGACAGAAGAGGGAAACATTGATGATTGCACCTTCTTCCAGGGAATTTTTACTACAGTTTTGTTATACTTTGTTCAGTTGATAAAAATAACCACACTTCACTGCTTCTGTAACCTGAGCATCTTAATGTCAACCATCATCACACCTGGATAATGGGCAATTATATGGTCTGACTCATTCTCTATCTCATGATCTCCATTAAACTCTGGCAGAGAAATCCTTTCCAGATCTTCAGTGCTGTTTCTGGCTTATTTAAGGGCTTTTTCTCCTTCCTTGTGCATAACATCTTGCATATTCTAGTGTGTCTGAGTTAAGATTTGTCATTTTAAAAGAATTTCTTGCTTAAAACTTACCATTTCTTAAAAACCTGGCCGCCTCTTTAGTTCAGCATCGGCTGTAAAAATGCAGCCAGGTTGGAAGGAAATTAATATAGAAGTTAGAAGTAATTAAAATTCAGAGTTGGCTGGACACTTGTGAAAAGTGCAGATGACTACCTGTGTCCACATATGCAGTGCATTTGTCTAAGTTACTGGTGTGTGAAAAGCAAGGAATGGAACGAAAGCTCCTCTTGCTGCCATAACTACAGCAGATGCTGCTTGATGCCTGCTGAAATCCAGAAATATTTTCTCATCCTTTTATACCAGCTTTGTCTTACCTCCTGTGCCCTTGATTTCAGACCTCAGGCCTTGCATTTTCTCTGGCATCCTGTAACAAACAAATAAATAGGCAAGAAGGTGATTGTGTGAGACCACAAGTTATTTATGAGAGAAGAAGATGCTAGAAAAGACACTGCTCAGAGATGCTCCATTTTTGACAGTTTAAAATTCTCTATTTCTGCCTGATTTTAATTAATAGGCCTGTATTTAAGATGAAATGTATTCAATTTGTGCACAGTGTAGAGACTGTCACACTACAAGATCAGTTATATACATAGCAATACAATTATTATTCTCTGCTGACAAATGTACCGTGATATTGATAAAAAAGCAATAACTTCAATGTACATGTCAAAATCAGCCCCGGTAGCTTATTACAGATTGTTATATGAACATAAATATCTAATGTTCAGCCTGTAATGTTCATTTGTACCATGGCAGCTGAAGGTATAGGCCAGAGAATTAATTTAAAACACAATACCAAGTCTCTGATATTCTCTAAGCTATATCTTTCCAAGTGTTCATGAAAGGATGGGGGGGCTATTTCCCCACCTACCCCAGGACCAGCCTGCAGAGAACTACTGACCTTCATCTACTTAAACCTCTTTAAGTGTCCCCAAGACACTTTGGTTCCGGCCAAAATCCGCCAGCTTATCCATAATCACCTTTCCATGTTTCCAAAAAGAGAGCATGGCTCCCCAGCCTGCCTGGGTTGTGCTGTCCCACTCCAGCTCCCTCCTGCAGTGAGGCAAGACAGAAGAGTAGAGCCACAGTGCAGGCTTTCCCAGTGGAGAAGTGGGTTATAACCTGGTCAATCAGTCTTTTATGAAAAATTCTCTATCACATCAACACATTTGCTTATTTTATGCCTTCCTTTTGTTTTTAAAGGAAAGGCAAGTATAGGGCACAGCCTCAGATAGATCCCACTTCCTCCTTCATTCACCAGCTTTCTTACCCACATTTAGGAACGTAAGTTATGAGCAATATATTTTGGGGACTCCCATACTAAAATAAAACAGTTTCTATGGTTGTGGAGCCGCCTTCTCCATGTGGGCATCCCAGTGGATGTTGGGGACCACAGCATCCAGCCAGCTGTGAGCTGGCCAGGTGGAGTCAACCCTCTTCTTCTTTCTCATGATCCAAACAGCCCCTGGGGGAAGATTTGTTCAGAGTAAGGGGGTTTCCCACCCACATCAGCAGAAGAGAGGCTGATGCTTTTGTTTTGCTTCCCAGTGCTTTGTACCTCTGCTTTGTGGAAAGGAAATGAAAGGTATAGTCACTGATGGCAGTGGTGTGATTTAGTTTGGTGCTAAGGCTTTTTTTAAGGTCATCAGCTGCATGATCTCTTCACATAGCACTTTCAGTTGATTACAATTTTTAGTGTTTTCCTGTTGGCCCTTTTTTCTTTAATTTTTCTGCCCTTTCTGCTACACTTTTCTGATGAAAAATAACCACTGCAAAGAGTTTGCCTGTCTGCTGCTTGTCCAGACTTAATGAAATCAACACCAGAAGGCTTTCTTAGAAGGACATCGATGAGCCTCATTCAGGTTCCTCTGGGAGGAAAAATTCCCACCTTTTTAATCAGACATGGCAGAGGAATACCTAAGAAATCTGCATTTCATCTTCATTTAGCATTTGTGGATTTCATCTGACTTGGTCATCAAACCTCTACACGGAAGAAATTAATTTCACTAATAAATATTTTCCTATGTAATAGTGCAAGTCTAGTTTCTCAAAAAAAAATTAATTTCATTATTAAAAGGAAAATAAAGTTAGTGTGCACCAACATAATCTTCCTTTTTTTTTTTTTTGTGATCCCACAAAGCACAAGGTTGCATTACATCTGTTCAACAGTGAAAGTCTACCAAAATTTTGATATCTATGGTCTCATGTGCAGGTAATGAAAACTATTGTGCAACATTAAAGCTGAGATATAAAACCAAGGACTTGGCTATATGTAAATGGCAAAATATTGTGCCATTTTTTTGTCAGCAATTGTGCAGTATTGTCACTTGATTTACATTTTTAAAAGAGCCATTAGACTCCAGTGGCTTCTATTTTTCCTCCTCACTAGTTGTACCTTGAGTAAAATGTCTCCTTTTAAGTGTATTGACTGGACACACACAAAGCTCTTTGGGCTAGAACGTCATCCTTCTCCTATTATGACTCAGCTGCCCTATATTTGCATCCTTTATTTTGTCAGATAAAAAGGAAACAAAAAAAAAAGAAATCGTCATACTGCAGACCAACTCACTGCTAATTGTAGTCTCTGAAGAAAATTAAGATGCTCTAATACACCATTAGAGTCTCTACAATTTGTATTAGGCACTAGGATATGCTTCCCTAATTAATAGTTCCTTTAGTGGCCAGATTAAAAATAGCTATTAAGAGCTCTGGGTGGATGATACAGCAGTATGAAATAGCATCACACCTGTCTCCCTGTTGCAGCTTCCCAAGTGTAAGTAGGAGTCAGAATTTCCCTCCTCATTAAGTAAAAACACTGATAGATAGGACATCACTTGGCATCTCCAAAGTGATACACCTAAGACATACCATCTGCTACGAAGTTGCAAAAACATAGCCTGAGAAAAGTGGGACATCAAGGTGGAGCTTAATTTTCTTTAGTCAGTTTTCTGTCTATCCTGGACTTGATTGGGGATGGTGCCGGCACGGCTCATGATGCCTGTAACTGTAATGGCACAGGACCACAGTAAGGGAGCATGGCTGGAAATGCAGTGATTTAGGAATAGGGAAATTTCGGGGGAAATAGGGAAACTGATCCCAAGATAGATGCATTTTTAGTAACTGAGCAGATACTACTTTTGAAGGTAGCAGGAATCACAGCTTAGGGCGCCCTTGTCCTGGTGAGTGCTCTCAGCACTGAATTGCAAAGTTCCTTTTGCTTCCTCTTCCCCTTGTCAAAGAAATTATTTTAGCAGTATTGCAAAGTGCACAGAGCCTGACTTGGAGGTCAGCCTCTACTCTGAGGGCTGCAGGCATTTGCTGAAGCAGGACATCGAAGCTTCAGACTTAGGTGACCATAAATCCCAGATGTCCTACTTGCAGGAGAAGTAGGACAGGGAGACATGAGCAGACACCCAACACCCTTCTTTTCTGTGCATCACCAGATCCAGACCTGGGTTTCAGGCTGAGAAACAGCCTGAGAGAATCAAAGTGAATAAAAAAAGATGACTTTCCAGCTGTATTTTCAATGGCATTTTTTGGGCACTCTCCTTCAGCATTCTGAGCACTGTGAGTCTCAGTCAGGTCCCTGAGAGCTGGAGACAGAAATACGGGAACATTCCCATCTGCTCGCAGACAGCCTCAGTCTTTCAGACATCCAGCAGCCCAGCTGGAGACACTGCTCTGCTCAGGTTGCCAAACAAACAGACAATTGGATAAAATCTGGGGGCAGAAAAAGTGGCTCCATTTGGAGTAACAAGGTCATCCTAGTTCAGCAACATGATTTCCTGCAGCAGCGGGTCTGGCAACACCAGCCACCCCACACAGCACCAGGCAGTGCTACCTGAAGGCCACCCCTCTTCCTTCTCATATAGTTAGTCAAATAAAAGATTTCTGGCATAGTATTCCTACCTCTCCACTTTAACTCACACATCTGCTCTGAAAAATTTTCTCTCTGATGTGCTGGTGGTTATAGCACAGTTACAGTGCACACTAAATAATCACCTGGACTCTTCAGAAATTTAAGAGTAACGACTTTAAATTGAAACAGAGTAGGTTTACATTAGATATTAGGAAGAAATTCTTTAATTAGCACGGTGATACACTGGAACAGGTTGCCCAGAGAAGCTGTGGCTGCTCATGGGAAGTGGAACAAGATGAGCCCTAAGGTCCCTTCCAACCCAAACAATTTGAGGATTCTCTGAAAAAGAATACTAATCCTTTGCATCTCAAAATCCTGTGAGCAAAAATTCTCCATGGTTTACAGTGTCCTGGTCCTCAAAGCTACCATCAATGGGTGCACTGCCTGGAAAACACATGCTGTTATCCAAAGACAAGCTCTGAACATGATCTTCACAGAAGAAACATCTCCAGTTTGTCCCCAATTCCAGTCTCCACAGGTCTTTTTAGCTCCTCCATCAGCACCTTGGGTGTTCCCCAGTGCTCTGACTGGCATTGCCATGGAAAGGAGGATGCTTTCCTGGAAGGATGCCTGTGCCAAGACCTTCCCCTGATGCTGCAGGAGCTGTTACGAAGCATGCAAATGCTACACCTTGTTTCTGCCTATCTCAGCTGGAGTTTCTGTGCTCTAACCACGCACAAACATAGCAAATTCCCCTCCCTACTTCTCTTCAGGCCTCAGGCAAAGGCTGCTGCAGAGACCACCTGGGTTAAATTAGCACAATTAAACAGTGTTAAGCTGCTCAAGGAAATGCAGTGTTCTGTGTTATTGAAGTCATGGTGCATGGCTGTCAAATTACTGTTCAGGAGCAGGAGGATGACCCGTGGGAGATGCACAGAGCCAAAACCCTCACCTGTGTGCTGCCACGTGCATAAAACTCCATCTCCTCTGCTAAAGCAAATCACAAAATCCCAGAACGGCTTGGAGTGGAAGGGACATTTAAAGGTCATTTTGTCCGCCTCCCCGCCAAGAGCAGGGACACTTTCCACTAGACCAGGTTGTTCAGAGGCACATCCAACCTGGCCTTGAACACTCCTAGGACTGAGGCAATCTGCAATAATGTTTTACTGCCCTCATTTTAAGAACAAACAAAAAAATGTCCATTAACATGATACCTCTTTTCACCTTAACCATTTTTAGTTAAAGAACAACTATGCAGGGAAGGTTTCCTCCTGGTCACCTGCAGGACATTGTGTTGATCTTCAGCAGGTGAAACCAGGGAAGTTCAGCTGCTTGCTATGCAAGCATGGGGAGGATCAGGGTCATCATGTGATGGACAAAGGTCACTGTTTCCAAATTATATTGGAATGGGCTTCTTAATATTATCATCCTTTCTCTGTAAGTAGAAGCATTTGATGGGGTCAGATGTAAGCGCGTGTAACGCTGGAGGGAAACTACACATCAGGGGTGAACCCCTCCTTTCCAATCCTCAGGTCTCAGGGGCATGTGGACCATGTGAGACAGGAAGCTCTTGATTGGGTCCTCTTGGGCCTTCCTCTCTTATCTTTGAGGGTGAATAAATGAATAATGAACCCCAGCATTTAAGCTCAGCCATGGCCAATATTCCAGGTTTTCAACACAGGAAGGAGATGAGAAACGTTGGTAGAGCTCCATTTCTAGAGTCTGCAATGTCAGAGGAGAAATGAAGTACAAAACATGAAAATACTCATTAGTGGAGAAAGATAAGTGTGCTTTTTCCATTTTACTAACCCAGATACCATAGGTGATGGAAGGTTTTTTTAAGCCTAACTATCCCTTTAAGAAAGGCTACAAACATCTGTCAGAGGCTTGTAATGAAATAACATTATTTATCAGTATTAAATATAGATAAACAAAAATGAGAAACAGACTTAATTGAAACCCTCTGTGAAATCTGGCTAATCAGTTTTCATTTCCAGGAGGCTTTAACTTATGTTATTTAATTTATTATTTATCTGTTCTATTTTGATTTTGCTTTTCAGCCCCAGTACAGGGCTTTGGGTGCTTTAGAAATGTGTGGTGAGAGGTTGGAAGTATCACCCTGACTTCAATCATGCCAATACTTCACCCATGTTTGATTATTACTAAGCCTTTGATAAGCTTAATGATCACACAAGGGTTCTCCTAACTTCACTGCTGACACTAATTTTGAGTCCAAGCACACTACAATGTATTTCCTGACCACCAAAGTGCTTTTCCTTTTGTACCCAGTCTTACCTCCATCCCATGCAAACACAATGCCATTTCACTTTATTTCTTTAATTTATAGGCATCAAAGTTGCTGAATCAGGAAACTGAGGTTATAGCTGTTGAAGAAACGAATCCCACATTGTGACAAACTGCTTTCTCGGCAGATTTTCTCGTGTTCCTCATTCTGAGTCATTGTCACACATTTTAAAGGCCAGAGTTACATATGAAGCTCTTGATGGTGAGGGCTGAGCCCTTTCTTGTGGTTTCTACAGGCAGACGATGCTGTCCTGTGCCTCTGCTGGTTGCCAGTAGCTAATGATGTTACAGCACTTCCTGTGTCATTGGAGCGTGTGACATTGCCCACCAGAACTGAAAGTGAAGTGGTTAAATTTGACTGTGTTAACTGGATTCTAATTAGCCCAACAATGCTACTCATCTCCACTGAAGTGTAGCACGCTGGGATCCCATCTCTTCCTGTAGAGGAACAGGAGAGAATTCAAGTGTAGAGGTAAAATTCAAGAATCAGGGGGAAAAAATGTTAAGCTAGACTTTTTTTGTGGTTAGCTCTGATAGTGATTGGCCCCTTGCTCCCTCAAAAATCAAAACTTTGAAAGAAAAGGGAAAGCAGATCATCATTACCTCTTTAAGATGCATTACTGGACTTACCCATTTGGGTAAGTATTTTCTATCCCCACTTTTCCCTTCCTCAAAATACTATTTGCAGTTATATTCACAAATTTACATTCACAATATACCCTGGAATTAAGGAAGTCAGCTGATCCCCTTTTTGCAAGCTGGGGTGGTTAAATGATGATGGGCACTGGAACAGGCTCCCCAGGGAGGGCAGTGGTCACAGCACCAAGCCTGACAGAACTCAAGGAGCATTTGGATGATCCTCTCAGGAACCTGATGTGACTCTTGGGGATGGGCCTGTGCAGGGCCAGGAGTGGGACTTGAGATCACTTCTGTGATTCTGTGACTGGCTGAGAGTCACTGTGGAAAATCCCAGCAGAAACAGAAGAGCCATGGGTCTGCAGTGCTCATCTCCAGCTTGACAAAGAAACCTTACAATGCTTAAGGCATTATTAAAACGTTAAATGAGTTGAAATGAAAGGCTCTGTCCAGAGATGGAGCCATCATTTGGATTATTGACTCAGTTCTTTGAAAAAAACACACAACTGCGGCCGTATTATGAGTGCAATTACAGCCACTGGAGAATTTTCAAATGAAGGACAAATCAAAAGGAAACCATCTATGTTTTATATTTCTGTGGTCACTTCCATCTCAACAGTATAGATGGAGAGCATGGCTGTGCATACATGTCTCAAACATATGTTGACTTTTGTGCTTATCAGCAAGTCGGCCTCTGCGGGAATTCTCTCACAGCAGTTACACCGAGATAGATCAAGAAACAGAGTGAACAGCTCATGGGCTTTAAGGTCTTCTGTTTCTCCCCAAGATATGAACAGGGGTGTCTGCCTTTGTTCTATTCCACTCACCCTTGTCCTCTTTCACACCTGGCGTTTCCATCCTTCTTCTCACTGGGAGCACCCAGGAGCAAATTGTTCAGGATGGAGGGAGGTGGGCACAGATGTGACCACCTGCTGCATGTGCCTTTCTTCTCATGGGCTTTTAAAAAGGCACTTCATATTTTAAAGAGGAGGAGGAAGAGCCAGTGGCCTTTGGTGTCGCTCAGCACTGACACAGCTGGAGCTGGCCGGGGGTGGCGGGGTGTTATTTTTTACAGGTTGGCAACCAGACGCTTGTTGCAATGATATACTTTCTTTTTTTCCTTTCCCTTCCAGAGCTCGCCTGAGTGTAGATGTGCCAACACAGGTTCCGGTTTACCACAGCTAATTCTCTTATTTCAAAGAGCGGAAATATCCTCGGACAAATCTGCTTTGTCAAGGTTGAAAACGTTCCACACCACAGATGGTGACCATAAGGTGCAAGTGAGTTTTCAGCTGAACCGGTGACACCCTACCCATTTGCTTCACTGCTGAAGATTTTAAAACTAGTTTTTGTTATGAGAAGCTGAGCAAGATACTTCTCTCCAAATGTCTCTTCCTCCTGTTAGCTCCTCACTTCCATATTCATGGCACTCCTGCTGCTACTAGCACTACCATGCGTAGCACCTACTGCAAATTGTCCAGTTCCTGTTGTTAGGATGGCAGTTCCCTTTGGTTTTTGAAAAATTCATTAAGCAAGGGGGTGGCAGGGGCAGCAGAGTCCTGTTATGGTCCAATACCCTATTGTAGGAGGTATTTTTTCCCCCAGGTGTGTTCCTGCAGGATAGCTCGTTGGGACTGTAACCAGATGAGCACCTCTACTTTTTATGCAAAGATTGTATACAGATGAGCAGCTGTGTTACAACACAAAAAAAACCCCAGAATTCTGTGTACAGGAATATTGTGGGGAGTTTCCCAGCAATGGTTTGGGGATTTTCAGGCCCTTGAAACACTGTGTGAGATTTTTCTTGTGGACTGAGCAGAGCCTCGATGGGAATGGTGATGGCAGCTTACAATAATTGGTACTGTGCTCTTCTGATTCCTCTTAACTGAGTGGTTTTATTTTAATATGAGAGAACCCACCTGTGGTTGGTGGTCTCAGTAGCTGTATCTAATTTTTTCCTTTTGAAAATTCCCCAATTTCATTGTGATGCCTCTGTTACTATTTTGTGGTGCAGTCGTTGGTCCTTACTTCTCTTTTCTCCCTGACTAATTCCTCCCACAAAGAGGAATAAAGTTTAAGGGTGAGGAGGATAAAGGTTGTCTTGCTCCAGATACAGCAACAAAAATGCAAGTCTGAAAGGAAACCTGTTTCTGTCTTTGGGAAACTGAAATAAAAAGTAAAAGTCAGTGATGAGGTCTTCTCTCCCCAAGAAGGTCACCTTCCTTTTCCTTGCCTTTCTTTAGCTAGCTGACCTAGGAGGGGTTTGTTACCAGTAGGGCAGCAGGCTGGGGACATAAATTAACTTTGACTTTGTAAGGAAGTAGTGTTAAGTATTTAATGTGCTTTGGGGCATCTTATGCAATTCCTCACCCTCCTCATTTGCGGTACATCTTGTGTGAGTGAAATGCTCTATGCACACCATGCCAGCGTAGTTCACACTCGCTCTCTTCCTTATTTTGGGGCTAAAGTGTACAATATAGGTAAGTGCACAATGCCCAGATTGGAGATGCCTTATGGCCTCCTTGAAGAGAAGCCCAGTACATACAGGTCTTCCTCACTTCCTTCACTGTTATCCTTGCACCAGTCTGAGCTATTTCTTCACCTCTGACATCTCTCCATCCCACCATTTCTCCATTTCTCTGCTGTGCCTTCAAGCCGTGTACTCCTTTCCCTGCACTGCTCCATCTCCCTTTGCCTCACTATCATGGATGGCATTCTCATCCCAACACATTACTCTCCCTCTATCTCCTCTCCTCCCCCTTTCTAATGCAGTTTCAACCCACAGCTGCTCCCTCCCGGCTCCCATAACATCCCTGGTGTTGGCTGCATGGAGCATAAACTGTTGGACTTCTCATTAAAAACCTGCTGTGGCATTGATCTTCTTTACCTCTCACTTTCATCTATCTGTTGCCTTTATAATCAGTTTCTAAGCTCTTCCTCCAAACTTTCTCCTCTCTACCCATCATATCTATCCACCATTGCGGTGCTTGCAAAGAAATGGACAATAATTTGGTCATATCTATCTCACTGACCCATTTGCCTCGTTATTTTCCTGTGTGACTTGCTCTGGTTTTATCTGGTGTTCAGCTTTATCACAGTATCTTAACACGTGCCTGAGGGGTTTGTATGAGTTTTGCTATTATGGAAGGAGCCTGACACAGAAATAAGAAACACCAGATGTTCAGAAGAAACTCACAAAACTGAAAGCTGGCTTATATCTTTCTTCTTCTGGTTTCAGCGGGAGCAAGACTGAAGCCAACAGGCTTTTTCTCCCCAATATTGCTGTAAATTATAGTGGCCCCACTTGAGCCTTCTGCCTGTCAAATGCTCTGTTCTTGCCAGATCAATGGCAAATTTTTAGCTCTTATGGGGCCCACCTTCTTCAAGCCTGTTGATATGATCTGGTTAGTGAAAAGAAGAAAGATGATCTCTCCTTATACTCAAAATAATCATGCTAACTTAAGGTGTGAAAGTATTGTAAATAGGTGCTTCCACTGCTTGAGGAGACATGCAAACTATTTGCCATCCCTTATAAGGTGTCTAATTTAAATATTTTAAAACCTGAAATAAATTACTGATAATAAAATTCAGCAGTGTAATACTTCTTTGAATATTTTAAATCATATATAAATTGTTCAATGAAGTTGATCTAGTCTTAGCACACTTTTCAAGAGATTTAATAGTGCATGATTTAAATGTATGATACAGTTCTGGTGTATTGTATGGCATATTACATAGAATTAAATAGTCCTGGTTGGGATGAAGGTTTCATAGCTCAGTGTTTCTGTAATTTGACAAATACATCTGCTGGTCCAGCAATAGTTTCTGTGCAGTGTCTGATGATCCAAGTGTGAGGGAAGTTTAATTTCTACACAGCAATCATCAGCCAGCATAGTAGTGCATATTAAGCACGTTCTTCCAACATATATTTGTGACCATTGTGAAGATGCCTTTTGCATGGGGGAAGAATTAAATCTATATCCAATATATGTTACTAAAAACAATGTTAGTGCCATCTTTTGGGCAAGTTTTTAAAGCACATAAGTCAAGAAATTTGATGGTCTAATTCCACAGTAACCATTCTCGAGACCATTTGTACAGCTCATGTTTTCCAAGGCAATATGCTTAAGACAAATGAAAAAAAGCTTTACAGTGCTTCTGCAGTTATGTTATTTTGGGTTGCAGAGCAGTCAGACAGTATTGGAAAGTAGGACTTTTTAATAGTGTGTAGTGGTGTCACTACTTCCAACTTCTGACTCATCAGTAACTATTGCATATTTCTCAAGTAGAAGATTTTTTCCAGTAACTTGCTGCTCTGAATGAGTTTATAGTGAAACACTGAGCCAATGCTAACTCTCAGTAAAACAACAGCTTTGACAGCATCTACATTCATTCACTTTTTCTCTTTCCTTCACATATCCTTCAGCTCATCAGAAAGTTATTCTCCAGACTACTGGTTCTTTTGAGTACTGAGCAGACCACACATCCCAAATAAAGATATTTTAGCTGTAAAATAGAGCTATCACTGATTGATGAGATGAAAAATTTGGGGTGTCCTATAATTTTTTCTCCTTTGGAAGAAATTTATTGCTCAGAGTGTGGTGAAACACTGGTACAAGTTGCCCAGAGAAGTTATGAATGCCCCATTCCTGTAATTGTTCAAGACCAGGTTGGATGGGGCTTGGAACAACCTGTTCTGGTGGAAGATGGCTGGAATTTGATGGTCTTTAAGGTCCCTTCTAACCCAAGCCATTCTGTGATTCTATGAATTTCTAGAGTTGGTCTTAGACAATGGACCATCCTAGGAAAAAAACAGATTGGTCCACTAAAATCAGAACTGATGGTTATCTATTCTCTTGGTCTCTTACTATCTAAAACTTACACCATATGCTTAATGCCAACACACAGAACTTGTTTATTCTTGGTATAAGGACAACAAGTGAATTTTCAGCTAAGGTTCAAAAAAACCCTTATAGCTGTTTTGGATTTAATTTTATTAGTTTCAATTAATGTGCATATATTTTTATGTCTCTCTAGCTCAGGAGTCAAACAAACAGCACAGTCTGTTTTATTTAAGAGATTGCATCATCACACATCTGACAAATGCACTCGTTGCATTTACAGCACTGTCGCACCGAGTGCATTTATTTGAACTTTCTCCCATGTACATGGGATCACACATTCAGATAAACACAGCTGTGTTTATTTCAGGCTGCACAACTCCAGATTGTGGATGTATGTCTGGAGCCAGTGGACTGCACATGCACTGTACAGAATTTGCAAATTCTTATAGCTGTATTATTTGTCAACTAAATGTCCAAAAGACATCAAAGGCTCATTTAGATCTGGGATACGAGAAGACTTTCATTATGTGCTCCAAAAATTTGCTGAATAGTTTTTTGGGTAAAATTATTCAACTATCTTTATTAAGAATTCATATTCATACATGCATTTGACCGCACACCTACATATTAACTTCTTCATTTGTGTCTTGCTTGAACTTACAACTATTGACTGTGGTGCTGTCACCATGAGATCATGGTGAGGCGTTCACTAAGCCTCTGGTTTTGCTTTTACTATACGGGCAAGGAGCATTGTTCGTATGAGCTGAATTCAGTTGTTTAATGACTTCACTGTTTGCAAATTGTGTCCTAAAGATGTTTCTTTATTTGCAATATGAATGAGCAAACCTATTCTTAACAGGGGAAGAAAAGAGCAGCTTTGTGTGGCCACAGCAGTGGTTAGGACTGTGACATTTTGCAGTTGCCATTGTGGTAATTAAGGCCTTGGTGATTCAGTGTCTTGAAATCAGACATTAAGTAATCCCCTGGTGTTACTCATGTGCTTGAGTTGAGCTTAGGTGTAATTTTTTGCATTCTTTTGTAAGAATGCTGGAAAAAGCACATCTGACCCAAGAACACAGCTCCCTAACTTCAAACTCTCCTGTGTCAAAACATGAGGAGCTTCACCAGGAGCTGTGTGTGCTCAGGCTTTGACTATAGAGCCAAAGTCCAACAGAGGACTGAAATTACTGTATGTACCTACATGCTGGGATACTTCCTCCAAAACAGAAGAAGAAAAAAAAAAGTCACATTACAGAAGACCTGGTCTAGTGGATGGCATCCCTACCAGTGGCAGGGGCGTGGAACTAGATGATCTTTAAGGTCCCTTCCAATCCAAACCATTCTATGATTTTATAAGGACCTGCTTTTACATCATATTTAAATGCATTTAAAAAAAATCAGTCAATTTCCTCACCCTAACTCTGGCTTCTCTTTCAGTCTTAAATACCTACAAACCAGGTTTAATAATTAATATCTTTCTTGCACTGTACTCCCAAGGCTTATGCCTTGGTTCATGCAGATGCTAAGGGTGGGTGTGAGACAGAATGTCTGCAATTCTTCTCAGTTGAGATTTCTTGAGCTTTCAATATATTATGAAAAGTCATTCTCCAGGACAGCTTGGAAAATCCTGATTCCTGGTGTATAAGGAACCCCAAGAGAACCTCAAAGCTCATGTCAAGATCAGAAGATGAGGGGTGAATACTTACCACTGCAGGAATCCAATAGAGTAACCTCCTCCTCCTGAAGGCAGAACGAGAATAATTAGTGACTTTTGCCCTATATAATGAGGGCCGGTTAACAAAGATCCACAGAAACCTAGGTAGCTTGTGGTGTAGGTAAACCCAAGGAAGGTGCTTTGCACTCTTTCCAACTGGAAGTCAATGAAACCTGGAAGATTGCTCTAAATTTCAGAGTGTGAGAAAGACGAACCAGAGCTCACTCTTGTAGAGCCAGAAAAAAGAAAACCAATGTGTTGCTATTCCTTGCATTTTCACTGCATTGAAGCCTGAGTTAATGATTTAGGGAGAGGACCATTTGGCCAAGTGGCAGAAGAGCCACATTCCAACACAGAGATGTGATGGATCTGAGCTAATGCGATGTGGGCAACTCAGAACTGTCATGATGTCAGCAGTGGGGCAACACATCCACCAGCCCTCACGGTAAATATTCAGAGTGCATGGCTCATTCATTATGGCAATTACAAACTGTTAGAATTAAAACAAAGTTCAATTTATCTTCCCAAAGTGCTGTACACCTTTGTTCTAATTTCTAGATGTTCTCTGTTTTGAGCCGTATGTTAACATCTGGATAAAAATAAATGCAAAATGAATCTCATGTTCCATAACTGCTGAATTTAAGAGAGAGTGTGTGATTTGGTAGCATTTAATATGCTCTTTGTGTCTGCTTTGCACAAGAATGATTAGGATGCAGACTAGCCAAGAATAAGGTCATTTGTGTATAATTTATTCTTCCATCAGTTGTACTGAAACAACTCTAGCTGACCTGAGAAGCCTTATTATTGGGGTATAAGGGTACAATGAATATCAAAACCCACTCTATATGAAGGATAAAGCAGATTTGGGTCTTTGGATAGGTCTGGTAAATACTATATGATTTTATACATTGAGACAATACTTATAAACATGACTTCCCACTAACTTTAAATATACTAATTTAAAGTTTGAGTGAATTCAATAGTAAAATAATGCTTTGCCTCTTTGATGCTGAAGTAGAAAAATGATGTGGGTAGACACTATATTATAGTACTGTATATTCAAGAGCTGCAAATTTGATAAGGTAATCTGCTTCTTCTCTTCTGTTACTCTTCACTTGGCAATTAGATTTAAGAAGCAGAATCCAGTTTCCTGATAAAAGTCATTATGTAAAACCCATGAATACATTCATATTGTGAATATTAGGGTCATCTTGTAAAAACTGCAAAACTAGCTTGGCAAATCAAGTTATTTTTGTTAGACCTTTGCTTTTGCTTTTTTCATATGTATGTTCCCAGTTTCAGACGGCTGGTACAGTACAGTTTGCATTTCAATAGAATGAGATAAGCCTTCTCCTCCCCCAGCCTAAAAAAGTATCATTTTATAAATAATATTGAATAATGTCAAGTCTTAGAAGTAGCTCTGTGAATAACCCAGCAAGACATTTGATACGGAGATGCATTTAACTAGTCATCTCAGAAAATTGCTTATGAAAATAGTAGCAACATTTGTTAAAGAAAGCAGCCTGGTCT
>VXBA01002417.1:1425217-1447717 GCA_013399895.1 Serilophus lunatus | reverse complement strand
ATCTGGCAGCAAGGAAAACACAGGAGAAACCACAGATAGACTAACACAAGCGACAGGGAAATTAGTGGATGCCTGTAAATTAGGGCTCAGACTGCATTTCTTTGTTTGAGAGTTTCAAAAGCTTGCACACATACAGAGTTTCTTTTTTTTTCTTTTATTTCCCCTTATAGTAAAATTGAAAATTCAAGCTTCATATATTGAACTATAGCAGTATTGCTTGTATGATCTCTTTCCTAAACATGCATTTCTGCCAATTTACTGTTGGTTAAAAGTCAAGCTTGCAGACAACTCTGTAAACATACTACTTTGGCTCTGAACCTCCAGCCTTGACCTGGGGGTGCACCGAATCCAGATCTGGAGGCAGCTACCTGTAATTCAGGGCACAAATTTAGCCATGGTGGGGAAATCCCACAGTCTTAGCTCAGGAGATTTTAGCACCATCAAGTCACTTACTCAAATTAGCTTAAAATCTCAGAGCACTCTCAGCCTAAGCATTCCTCAAACCCCAGTGCTGCCAGAAAAAAAACCCTCATGGGTGAGGTGAGAGCCTTACCAGCGCTACCAACCCCCAATGGGATGCACCCCTGCCTCGACCCAGCTGTCCTGCTGAGCCCCATCTGAGCAACACATTCATGTCCCCTTGCTAATACCTCCATAATTGCTGATTTTATTCCTTTTTTGTTCCTCATAGACTTTCTGCTTTTTTTCAGCACCGTTTTTTGTGTCCTCCTCACTGAACTGCCCACACTGTCTGAGTCCCTCCCTCTGACTTTATTTTCCCTGACATCAACAAGCCCAACCCTTGTTTTGTTCCACTTCTCCACAATATCTCTCCTTCTCCTTTATTTCAAATTCCCTGATTATTATTTTTTTTTTTAATGCACACTACATTTGATGCTCACTACACCTTTCTCTGCCTGTCCCAACCCTGGAAACATCTGAGGTCGGGTTGGACAGGGCTCTGAGCAAACTGATCTAGTGGAAGACATCCCTGCTCATTTCACGGGGTTGGATTAGATGACCTTTAAAAATCCCTTCCAACCAAAACCATTCTGGAATTCTCATTTCACAGTTGTTCTCCATTGAGTTACACAGCACTTTTCCTCTCCTGAAAAAGAAGTCAACCACCTCCAGTTCTTCTCATCCAGACTTGCCTCCAGCCACCCTTCTCGAGGCTGGATGATGTCTCTCAGTCTTTGCTTACTTCGCGCATGTCCTGCACCTGGCATTTTTCATCACTGTACCTCTCACTTGTGATACCTGGGGCTTTCCTCCAGCCAGCACAGATGTAGCCTGGCAGGGAATCATCCATATTTTATAAATTAATTTAGAAATCAGATGATTAAAATACTTCATGTTTTCATATTCATTTATATTAGTACTCAAAAGGCCATACCAGAGCTATTTAGTCTACCACATCCATATCAAGGCCTCAGTTTTGATCTGAGGGAACCTGACAGCTTGAGCAAAGTTCTTTGTTCAGTCACCACACAACATACCTTAGCAGTGCACAGCGTGCAGCTGTTACAACACTAATTGAAATATGTTTTTAAATGTATCGGGTTTCCGAACATTTGCAGAAGAATTATTTTTTCCCCTCCAGTGTGCAAAACTCAGTATTTCAGCCATCTAAAAAGAGTGTCTAATCCTTTCAATGTGTTAGTAGGCCATAAAAAAAAGATGAAGTAAGGTATTTTACACAGAGGATGGAGATAAATCTACAACTGTAGGTGGATGGAGAGGATCTGCAACTGTAGATGGATGAGGAGGATCTATAATTTTAGGTCATAGAATCTTAGAATGGTTTGGGTTGGAAAGAACCTTGAAGATCATCTTGTTCCACTCCCCTGCCATGTGCAGGGACACCTTCTACTCTCCCAGGTTGCTCCCAGTCCTGTCCAAACTGGCCTTGGACACTTCCAGGGATGGGGCAGCCACAGCTTCTCTGGACAACGTGTGCCAGCGCCTCACCACTCTCACAGTCAAGAATCTCTTCCTAATATCTATTAATACCTTTTTAATATCTAATAAGCAATATCTTGATATCTAAACTATCAATCCTTGTCCTAAAGCACTGTCATGCAATGTCATAACATTCATAACATCAGTGAGGTACACATAAATCAGATAGAGGCAGATTTGAGAATCTCATGCCACAGGTTTTCCCAGCCTAATCTGAGATCACCTGTGTCATCCATAGGAGATGGAACTAGGATAGAGGAACCCAAGGCAGCTCACAGGCTCACAAAACACCTGTGTTTTGTCAGGCGGATGCGCGATGTAAATATCATATTTTGCAGTGAAACTAAGTATTAAATCTCTCTCAAATTTGGGCGCTTTTTTCTTGCACAAAAGAGGTTCCCACAGGGGCCTGCACTCAATCTATAGAGGAGAAATTGTAACTAATCTATTTGCAAAGACTCTGAAATTTCATTTCTGTTAAAACAAAAGAAAACAACAACAACAACAACAACAACAACAACAACAACAACAACAAATCTCTAACAGTAAGTGTCTCTCAGTCTTCCTGGGCTAAAAGTTCTTTGACGGAAAAGCTCTGCATTTCTCATTTACAGTGATGTAAAAGTCACAAGACATCAAATCACAAGCGGTCACTGGTCCCAAACTAAATATCACCCATCCTTTGCCTAAGGCAAGTGGGTCTTTTTTCTATGAGAGGGGGCCAAACAGGAATCCCACTCTTTGGAGGAAAGAAAGAAACATTCTTGTGACAGTTTGTTTTTATTTTTTAAAGGCAGTTCTTTTGAAGCTGCTCGGGGGGTTGGATGTTAGATGTGGTCCCGATGGAGATGGATTAGTGGCCAGAGCCCAGGAAAGCGGTCAAAGGTGCAAGATAAATGCAATTTATATATAATTGCCCAAGCTGCACCTGTTCCATTTTCAAAAGGAGACCTTGTCTACAGAACAAATTTCACAAGCATAGAATATATCCTTTTTTTTTTTCTTTATTGAGTGTAAAAGGGGGAATTCAAAACTTGTATCAGAGTAAAGCAAGAAAAAATAACCTTTAAATAGCATGTAAATTTTTTATGAATCAAGCTCTAAATAAAGAAAACTCCCGAGCTGGGAATTCAAAATACTAGCCAGAGAGAGCTGATTTGCTACCAGGCTCAAGAACAATATTTAGTTTACAGAATCAATCTGGAAATAAAACTAGTGCTTGCATCAGCATGAAAGCTACAAAAATAAAAAAGAGGTCTTAATAAAATATACAGTGGAAAAGGAAAGGATGAAAGCACTAGCACAGCTATGAGGCCCTTGACAGCCCACACAAGTAATAAAATAGAATATGATGTAATATAGAACAACAATGAAAGGATTTCAAATTTCTAGGTAGGATTCTGAAAAACTGTTTCCAGCTTTTGTTGCAGAGCAGGCACTCTAAAAGTTCCCTTGTGAAGCTACGATAAAGCTGGTGTGTGGCAGACATGGGTGTTGACGACAGCAGAACAAACACTAACCTTTGCCTTACTACTGAATCAGTGTCAATGACCAAGAGGGACCAGACCAGAAGCCAGGATATTTCTCTGTTTCTAGGTGCTCCTTTTTTTTGGCCCTCCACTTATCCACTCTTGTTTTCTCTTCTTATCAGCAACATGAAGATTTTTTTCTGCTCACCAAAGTACCGATACTTTGCCATGGAGGCAATCACCCTCTTCACCTTTCGTAAGGAAAGTGTCTTGAACCTTATGCTAAGCAGCTTGGAAAAATCTGAGATTAGACACATGCTGTATTGGCTCAACTAATTTCAGCTTGACAAAATTAGGACGAGTCCATAAGACTTCAAAGGAAGATCATGTGAACACTGAAGTCCTGTGCTACCTGCCATGCTCTGCACACTAATTGCAGCGCTGCATCCCCTGGCTTTAAAGAAGTAGGACTTTGTGAACCTCAAACTCTAAGAGGGACACATATCTTCTCTTAAAATTACGTGGCATCCTGAAATTAACTTGGCAGAATTTGGTCCTGCAACAAGCAGTGCCCTCTACACTAAATTTCAAATGAGCCAGAACCGATGCAATTCACTCATTGCAGTAACACGATAAATTTTCCTTCTCCCATTGCAGAATACTACTAACACTGCATAAATTAAAAATTATGGATTGTGAAATTTGGGGCCCTTTTTTCTACTGTGTTCAGTCTGTGGCAGGCATGGTGTACAGAGGTAATCACAGAGCAACTTGTTCTGCAGCTGCATGGTCCTAGCAAACGTTCTTGGGTTGACACAAAGAACTGGCCAAATCCCATTCTTCTTGCCCTGACAGGGAAACGCAGCTCTACTGCAACATCTGAAACATTCCTGTTTTCTGCTTTACAACACTTTTTTAATGACAACAATGGTTAAAGCAATGCATGTAATTTTACCTGTCAATGCTATCTTTTGCTCCAAATAATAAATCTTTAGGGGCCTCTATCTGACTTTTGCTAGTCTCTTTCTAAGTATGTGCACCATGAGAAGGGGTGACAAAGATCGGACTGTTTCAGTATCAGAAAAAAGTCCCAATTAAGCACACAGATTCTTTTTACATAGGGAAAAGGACATCAGTATAAATAACATCCACTGTTTGTGCTTCTCCAGGAAAGACAGGAAATGTTCCAATTCCTCCTAAAACTTGTTTTTTATCACGTTATAACAGATCGTGATCAGCTGGTCAGAAATAATCTCAGGAAAGATGTTCTTTTTCTATTTGAGGTGTCAAAATGTTGATTGAAAAACCTGGACCTGCTCTTACAATTACCCCAAATGCAGAAGATGGTGTTACTTTCAATTTGGTTCCTTCCGCTGAACACAGGCTGCAGTTTCACACCTATGTTACTAATGCAATTATAAGCTTTATCTGAAACTTTGAAATTAATTTGAACTTCACTTAAGGTGCATCTGAGCCATTAGCCAAAGTGCCAGTGCCCACCTCTTGAAGGCTGTGCCTCAGTCATGGAGGTCTTCAGTGCTCCCAACTACTTCTGTCTGGTGCAAGCATGACACGTGGAGGCTCCATAAAAGCAAACACATTCTCAATAATATTTCCCACTTTATGCAGCAAGTTCCGTTGCACGCAGGATTTCAGCCTGCATGAATTAATATTTACAACACCTCGGAGAGGCGGGCTGGTATCATTTCCCTCTATTTCAAAGATGGGCGAAGGTGAGAGAAAGATGAAGCAACTTGCTGTAATTCTCAGAGGAAGTCTGTGGCAAGGCAGGAGAGAGCACAGTGCTCTCAGCCCCAGCGCCTGTGCCTATGCCACAAGACCATCCTTCCTGTCTCAAAGTGCCACGGTTGAGGTTGATGATGTGCTGTAGTTCTATGATATTAAATATGATATCATATACACGTTCTGGATCATAAAGCTGAGTCCCATAAAATTGAGAGACGTAAAGTTGAGAAGCCAAAAGGGACAAAGGAAAGAAAGAGGAGAAGAGTCCCTGTGCTGCAGCTGTGTGGCATTTCTCTAAGCAGTAGGTTCCCGTGCTACTTCAAGACCATAACATATTTTTGCTTTTACGAATGCAGTTTATTTTGCAAATCAAGGTGATTGCACACATTTCAGCTTGTCAAATTTTCAGCCTTTCAACCATATGTCTGTCGACCTTATGGACTACCAACTTTATGGGATTCAACCATATGTCCAGATCCCGATATATATGAAGGCCAGTTCTAACATAAGAGCTTTACGGTAGTAGTGTAGTAAACCATAATGTTTGCAGATGGCTGTAATAAAATCATTCAGGAGAGGAAAGGTGCAGGGACGTAAAGCCTTCAAAGCTTCTTCTACTGAATAAACAATTTGATCTGAATAATGTAGTTGGAAGCACATTCCACCAATGAACTGGCTGATCTAGTCCAAAATGTTGCTTTTAATTTTCTCTCCTAATCCCACGTGTATTTTAACTTCCTTTTGTATTTTCCTTTGTGGGATTAGTTTAAAACTTGGAGGAAAAGTATAAGGAAAAATAACAAAGAAAAGGATTTTGTTTTAAAGGCACAGTCCACTTCTGAATTGTAAATTTTTCATCTGTGAAATGCCAAATGGTTATGTGCGGCCTGGAAGATGTATTAATAGAGAGGTATAAGGTTTTTAGTGTCACATGGTGAGATTGAAGAATGATGTGACTTGCTTCATTTCCTGGAGCGGGACTCAGCTTTCAAAGTTAAGGAAAGTTTCCTCCTGAGTAAGCTTTTTCTAACTCTAGGAAGTTGGAGTTTGGTTTATGTCCTGCTGCACAATAACTCACATGATAATTCACATTCCCTTTGTCTAACATAACTTGATATCTCTATTATTTGGGAAGCTCCGGTCCCATATTCCCCTAACTGAAACATGCTGAGCCGATGTGTCCTCCTCAGAGAGCTCTGCCCTAGCTGACAGTGGGGAAGGGAGCACTGTGTGTAAGGGGAACCATGGCTAGCATAGGTGTGATGGAAGGTCTTTTTCAAATCAAAATATTTTTCAAGCTGACATTCCGCGGTGAGCTTTGGCAAACTTCCTCGAACTAGACAAAAATCAGTTCCTACTCAGGAAAGAAGGGAACCTTCCCCAGGCATTAACTAGGAAGTGAAAAAGTGAACTGCAACCTGCCTGTGCTGCTGGCTTGCAAAATCACGGCAAGAGAAACCCCCCTGAGCTGTTTACTTTCAGATAACTTGACCAGATCCAGCTTGTTCTGCTAACATCAGTGGAAGGTTTTCTATTGGATTAAACGGAGCAGGGTCAGATAGTGTCTAAGAAATGAGAAATACGCTGCCACTTTTCTTTCCTGAGTCAGACTCCGTGTTGACTAAGTTGCAGTTCCTTCTGAGTGGTAGGGCCTGTCTCATTCCAAGAGAACTTATCCTGTGAGATGCCCTGTGTCACAATTGCCATCACAATTGGCGTGAAATCTTGCATAGCACCTACTGACATTTACCCCATAGCATCCAACTGTCCTTCACCATGCAATAAACGTAAAGGAAAATTAAAAACTAAGTTGAACTGAGCAGAAGAATTCTTTGAAAGCCTCAGCACCTGCCAAACCCTTTGTAGCATAAATGTACTGATGAAAGATTGAAGAACACAGCATGAATCTCAGCCCTCCCCTCGGCGCACACAGCTGGCCTACCTGTGTGCTCGTATTTGTGTCGCAGCAGGGAACTGCTCTTCTGGAATGTCTTGTCACATAAGTCACACGCGTACATGCCACTTTCTGTCTTCTTGATCTTCTTTCGGGACAGACAGGAATCAGAGTCCGTCATGTCATCGAGGCCGGACATGTAGTCTGGGGTTCCATCAAGCAATTCTCCCTGTGAGGGAAACACTTGTCAGCAACACCTGCTTCCATCACCACTCCTTCCCACAGAGGAACTAACCACCCCAAAGAAGTTAAAATCATGTCCCTTGGGGTGGTGGTCGCTCTTAGCTCAGGAACCCACTGGTACTGAAACTATAGCTGATGGTCTTCAGACCCTTCTACTTCTGTGCCTCAAACCAACTTTCTGTCTTTGAGCCCTCTGCAATAATATGATTTACACAAATCAACAATATTTACCGTATCAGCATTAACTATTTTCAAAGAACAGAAAGTACAAATGGGAGGCTCTTCATGGCCACCAAAAGGTATTGTAACATTTTACTGAAGTGTAAGCAACAGCTAAGGATCATTCCTCTCAAAACACCAAAACTTGGGTGTATTCTGTATCTGTAGAAAGGTTTTAATTGAATTTTATATTTAGGTACAAATGTTATTATTATGCAATCCATTTAAATGTATGTCTCCCGACTAAAGGCCTCAAGCTATATTTTTATATTTAATTTTGTAATTTCAAATAGGGAATATTAATAACACTTTTTATCAATGTTCTATCTATGTTAAAACAGCCTTCAGCATTAAGCAATAATGAATGTGGATCAGTAAATTATTAAATTTCTTGATATTTATTTTGTCTTGATCCAAAGAGAGTGCAAACTTGCATGATAACATACATTTCCATTTGCTATCACACAGTTCAGTTTTCTTAGACTAGGTTTGCACTAATTAATATTAGAGAAGATTAAATAGGCTTAAATACATTTACAAAGAGGGCAGATGTACTGTAAATTGGAATAGTGGAACAGCTGTTATGGAGGTGCAGTGCTATTTATGCTCCTATTGTGCAAAGAGGGATTACAGTCTGTAATGTAAAACCATACCTGATTTTCACATTTGAAACTATAAAACATTTACTAGCCAGTAAAATTACTAATAGACTGTAACAGGACATAGGGGAACAGGTGTAAAGGTAAAAAACATTTATAAATCTATTATCAGTTAATCTCATATAACTAAACTCTGTACATTATATCTGAATATATGGAGCTAAAAGCTATAAAAGTACAAGACATCTGTGGACCTGCTCTTCACCATAGCCATGCAAGTGGCAAAATCCTTTGCTACACCTGTATTGATTCTGGAATGACCTGAGGAAAGGATTAAGGTTTGCACCCAGGCACAAAGAAGTGCTGACCCAGATTATGTATCCAGAGACTTTGTCTGCGATTAAGGGCTCTAGCTGTTACCTCTCCAAATAATTTCATTTAATCTCTGAGTTTTTTCAAAGCTGCTCCAGATGACTGGCAGGATTAGAGGACTGGTAGTCTGGGATGGACAGTAGGTGGGTCTGAAGGAAGAGGCTACAGGTCAACATTTCTCATCCCTCAGACATTCATGAGAAGAGAAGACACCTTTCCCATACACAATGGGTGAACAATCCCCCAAAACACATGGAGAAGAAAGCTTTCAATGGAGTACAGTGGCCGTATGAACGTCTGCTTAGAGGGATACAGCTTTGCAGTCAAGTGGGAGAGTGGCTCCCAAGGGATTCCCACTGCTCTTTTTCCTCATGGTGAGATGTCATTATGCCCTGAAGAGATTAGTTTCCCTACAAAATTTCCATTTTTTTTTTTTCCCTACAAGATGGGATTTTTCAGAGACATTATGGTGTCTATTTAGATACAAATCAAATACAAAATGGCTGAGCTCTTAAGAGAATAAAACCATCAAGCATTATTATGACTGTTCGAAGTTATTGATATTGCTTCTGAATCCAAGCAGAGGTACTCCTAAATTAACTGAAGCTTGTCTTCCTACTGTACCGCAATTTTGCAAGTTCAGACTTAAATAAACTCTTCTAATTTAGTCAGGAATAGTTGACTATCGTTTCGGGATTTTTCCACTGTAAAGAGGACATATCGCAAAGTACTAAATTCTAACCCTTTCAAAGGAAAAACAGCTGCAACAATTTACCTGAAATCCTTGTTTTCGCTGGTACTTTCTCCTTTGCTGCATATCGGCAAAAGTAGCTGCTCCAGTTGGGTAGGTATAGGCCATATGTGGTAGGAAGCTCATCTGATCTAGTCCTGGGTATGGTCGCAGCCCAGGAATACTGGTCTGGACTGGTGGCATAAAAGTGGCTGGGGGAAATGCGCTCTGTGGTGGAAGTGTTGTGTACAAAGGTTTGGCACTAAATGGGTTCATACCAAATACTGGGTTAGTGCTTTTATCCAGATTATTTGAATTAGAAAACTCTTTCTTGATAAAAGTCAAGTTCAGTGGCTCATCTGAGTTTTCAGATGATGAGGAAACACTGTTGTGTTCTAAATTTACGCTATTAGATTTTGTTTTGTTCTTTGTGGCTATAATACTTTTGGGTTCCTTCATTTGTTTTGGTAAAGACAAGTCCAAAGGCTCAGCCTGAAGCTCCTCAGAAGAGAAACTGTTTGGAGTGTAAGAACTACTGTGGGAGTTTTTAGAAGATGTGGAAGAAAGATTTAAAGGAGAAGGAGTATTGCTCCTAGAGTGGTCCAATTTATCAACTGGCTTAATATTGGTAAAATGAGGAGGTTTTGTTAGCCTGAGAGGAGTATCACAATTAGTAACACTGTTATGGAGTTCAGCTATAGATGGTGAAGTTATAGAGTCCACAGGCTTTATTGGAGATCTGGCTGACAAAGAGTCTTTAGTGGGAGTGTTGTTGGTGGCAGCCAGCGCCACCTTGGCACTGGCCCTTTCCAGTGATGGTGACCTGGAACTTGAATACTGGTAGACTTTTCTTTGTTCAAACCATTCCTTCACAAATTCCTGAGGAAGGCCAACAGCAATGGAAATTTTCAGTAGTTCATCAGAGTTGGGTTCCATATTCATAGCATAATATGCTTTAAGTACAGACATGTGGTCCTTGTATGGGTTGATGGGGCTAGTCATTCCTTTCTCAGAAAGTACTGATGACAGCAAGAGGGTTTGCTTATCAAACACTCCGGGTTTGTTTGGAACCATGTTCTCGTGAGGCTGAAGGACTGCCTTGATTTCTTCATTCATTTTACACAGGTAACGCTCATGCTGATGCAACGGAATGGGACCAGGAAAACTTTCTTTACAGAACTGGCATGAAAATGGAGTGGATACGTTGTGGTTCTCTATCATCTTGTCTTCAGTTACCAGGTCTATTAGGGTCCGCAGCTTCTCTTTTTTAATATTATTGAGCTGCCTTCTTGAGTCTGTGGTTAAGCTCTGGAGGCAAGCTTTGGCTTCATTGACTTTCTCTAATGTATAGTCAATAATACTTTTAGTGGCACCATTATGACTTACTACTGGAAGACCCACGGGGGGAATATTGGGGGAGGTAACTCCTTGTTCCTCAGCTTGAGAGCATGAATCCTTCATATGGTAAACCTTCAACTTGGAGATCTCTTCAGCCTTGCAGTCCATTTTCTGCCTGGAAACCGTGTTGTCCACAATCTGTAGGACCTTCTGCACCTCGCTTAAATTACTGCCTACTGCAGGAAACCCAAGCAGTGGTGCTTCCATCCCTACACCTAAGTGCTGCATTGGACTTTGAGCAGAAGCGTGAACTCCTAAGGGGCTGGTTGCTGCAAGTCCACCATTCATAAAAGGACTAGTTGCACTAAACCCATGTGAGGCCATAAGAACCTTGTACTCATTGAAATCTAGTGGTTCTGTTTTAATTTTCAGTAGGCCTGTTTGTTCAGACATACTAAGTGGTTTGCCATTCTCCAGCTTGTTTCTCAGCTGTGTAATGGCTGAATTAGTAGGAGAGGAAGATACAGAATTAGGAGAAGAACCCGTCTTGATATTGTTTCTCATTCTGCCATTTACAGAGATCAAACCAATACACTTCTTGCTGCTGATGTGCGAACTGTAGGAGCCAGAATGGGAGAAACGTTTCTTGCAGTTTGGACACTCATATGGTTTTTCACCTAAAATGATAATTAAAACCAAATGTTAATTATCATTGTTGCTGCTATAATTACAAGCGATAGCATTTGACATCTAACTGATTGTCTGTTTATCCATTGATTAAAAGTGAGGGAGATATTAATTCTATGAACAAGGCCACACACCACCTTTTTATAGGTCTTGAGGTCAGTTTGGACCTATGATCTACAGCTGGCAACAGCTATCAATGTGTGAGATTGGCTCCAGACTGACCAGGGCAAGTCACAGGTGAGAACCCTATGGGGAAGGGAGTCAAATCAAATCAAGGTGGTTCAAAATTGATTTGTTTCCTCTTTTTTATTTTCTTTTTTTTTTTTTTTCTCCCCAAAAATGGAATTTTCACTGGATATGAGCACATAATGAGAAACTGAGCCCTGGTCTTAGACCCTCTCTATCAACATTGTTAGGTTTTTGTGCCTGGGCAGAGCCTGGTGACATTTTGTGTGCTGAATGCTCGTCAAGCAGGAGAGCCAAAATGCCCAAGTCATTCAATCTGAGACGCTTGGCACTTAGAGTTATCTGAGAATATGAGTTGTATTTCACTAGGGGGGGACTTTATGTTTTGGAAAATATAATGGACTCCAAGTTCCGACTGCACAGCAATGAATGAGCACTTCTGAACTCAAACTGCCAAACCATCTATATTATTTGCAGGAAGCTTTACTATTTCCAAATCTTTCAGCGAGACTGTGGTATTAACAGCATGACAAATGAGGATGACTCAGATATCACTTATGAAATACCTTAGTAGCTCCAAGAAGCCAGAAGCAGAACTGTGTAAATTTTAAGCAGTCTTTAAAACTCAGCTAATTAAACAAAATGCAAATGAGCACACCAGCACCTCCGCTACTCACCACTGTGAATTCGCAGGTGTTCCTTCAGATGGTGTTTATATTTGAAGGCCTTGCCACACTCAGTGCATTTGAACTTGCGATTGCCTGCTCCTTGGGTCAGCATTTGGTGCTGGGAGAAAAAGAAAGGGAAAAAAAGAGATATCAACATGAATTTTATGCAAGAGAAACCATGAATTTCAAGCTTAAAAAACAAAAATGAAATTAATGTGGCTCTGAATTCGTCAAGCGGACCAAAAGGTCTGCATGTACATTTATTTGTCTCATCAGTGTTGCAATAAAAATCAAAATGCTGGCAGTAAACCGAAACAAATGAGAAAGTACTTTCACATGAGCATTCGATATTTGCTTTAGAATTATTTCCTAAGTCTCTCATCAGAAATGTGTTGCTTTAAGGTATCTTACAATGAGAGAAACAGTTTTGTAAGAAGATTTGTGGCTTTTAATATTCCTAGCAGATTCTGAACATGTGGGACTCAGCTTGTTTAAAAATTCTGTTTATTGTGTGTGGAGGAAAGAGAGAAACACTGTTGTTAGTGGCATTTTGTGTAAGATTTAATTCATTATCAAGCAGAAGAGACTGTGTCTTTCGGCATGAGCTGCTGCTGGAAATATTTTTAAAATCACAGAGCAGCAGGAAAGACTTGAGCTACCTTTTCTGGCATGTTTTCCCCTGGTGCTCTTCTAAGGGGCGAGAGAAAGTTGAAAGTTAAAAGTGGTGTAAAGATATAATCAAAGGCAGCTGACCTTTTTGCAACAAGCAAGAAGAGCCCCATGACTTTGAATTTGGAGAGAAAAAATTAATTAATTAAAAAAATAATTATTATCTTGATAATAATGTAGCCAACCACTCTGGATGCTCAAGGTAGGAGGTCAGCTTTTGCAGGGAGCCATGACACAAAAGCCTCTTGCAGGAGCAGGGAGGGGAGAAAGAAGGGGGGGGGGGGGGGAAAAGAAGGGGAAAAAAAAAAAAGGCAGCGCCGAAACGGTATGACAACTGCGAGGGTGTGCTGCCTCTTCCCACATTCCTGGCGAGACAGATGGTGTTACATGGGACACAGGGAGGTTTGTTCAAACAGCAGCAACCTTCAAAGATCAAGCAGAGCCCAGCCCGCCGCGCGCCATTGAGGGACCCGCGCTCATATGTTGCTGAGTTGCATAAACAAACAGCAACAGCTGTTTTGTCTCCCCCCATCGCCCTCCGAGGACTACTATAAACTTTAGTTGTGCCACTGTTAATATGATACAATCATTTTAATTTACTAATTGTAAATGCCATGAGCAAATGAGGGGACTTTTCAACACCAAAGCTACCATTCATAATGCGCCAGTACCAGTGCGCTCTCGCATGTGAAATTTCAGGCGGTTATGTTGGATAAATATTGAGGCGGGTTTTTTTCCCTCCCCTGGTGTTTTTAATGATACAAAGCAAAAGAAAGAACAGTGGCTCAGGTTAGGAAAAATATACACGTGTTTGTCTACTGGAAAAGCCATGAGAAGGAAAGAATAGGAGAAAGCGCTCTGGAATCATTTATATTGATTTAAGATCAAGCAAAAGATACAGTTCTCTTAAAAATGCTAATTGCAAAAATCGTATGGTTAGGAAGATGTGTATTTGCCTAACTGAATTTACCTTATGCTGAGAAAAACCTATCAAGAGAAATACCGCTGATTATGATTTTCAGGTTTTTAAGAGAGATAAATATAGCATAAAGCCTTTATAATTTGACATAATGCACACATCTATTCATTTAACTTTTAACCACACCATTTGAATTTCAATTACAGCCCTCCTTAAGATAGGTTTTCAGAAGTAATTCTACAGCAAAGAGTAGTTTTTATGCTGGTGTGTAAAGACTTTTGTGGCACAGGTCTATCACTAGCCCGTTTAGGAGCACAAGGGAAACTCAGTCACCTGTTTGAGACATGCAGGATTTCCTTAAATGTGGCACTGATATAATATTACATGTATCCCATCGAGGAAGAAACTGCTTTGATTTATTGCAGATACACTGCCGGGCTGTACAGATGAGAGCAATGCCCAATTCTAGTGGCACAATCACAAATGATAGCCTATACGTACTATAGGAAGAGTTCTTCTCAAAATGTGTAATTATGTTTAACAAATGATTAGACAAAATACTCCTCATTTCATGTGATTGAAAAGGTTACTCAAAAAGTAATGAAAGAATATTAGTGGATCTTTTAGTACATCTTGGAGCTCCTATTTGCAACAGTGCAAAGTAAAACTAGGTGAAAAATGGAATTAAAATTGCTGAGATGTTTAATAATGTATAATTAAAATGCTACAGTTTCATTCACTTTTTGAGGAACATAAAAACGAAACTAAAGTCAAGTTAAAGTGCAAATAAAATTTCTAAATTAGAAATTAACACACTCATTCGATCGTGAACATAAGACTATTAAATCATATTAGAAGAGACCATCAAAAAATCATTTAGACCTCAATTAAAGCTATTACCATTAAAAGATCTGCATCTTCAAAATGCCATGAAAAATTAATAATGATTGCCAATCAAAGCAATATCGTTTCTCTAAGGGGTTATTACAGAAAGAAATCACTTAAAACCAGCCCCCCACCTGATCTGTCCCTGGCTTGTGTGTCACCATATGCCGCTCGAGCTGGGTGCGGTAGGCAAACGTGTAGTTACAGAGAGGGCATGAGAAGTTCTCCTCGTTCTTCTCGTGACGGTACTTGATGTGCTCCTTGAGGGACGTCAGGCGCTTGTAGCCCCGGTCGCAGTAGGGGCAGGTCAGCAGTTGGGCAAAGGCATCTGGAGTTCCAGGTGGCAGGTCTGCGCCCCGGCATGGGGGGGGAAAGAGAGGCAGGCCAAAAGGTCAGCAAATCAATGGCAGCTCATGGGCTGATTGCCCGCGATGGTATGAGAGGAATCGCTGCAATCTGCTCTCAGAGAGGGAGGGACGGCACTTCCAACCGGCGGCGGGAGGCACTGGCACCCACATACGCCCACGGCAGACTCGCAGGACCCACTCCGGACCCCACTGGGAAATTAATTACGGGCATCACTCCTCCCGCAGACCTGGCTGGCTGTAAAACTAAGAAATACTTTTCCTGATCAATTGGCAATTTGCATTCCAGCCCCAGCCCATTATGTTACTTATGCCATTGACCGAATCCTTCCTACCAACGCTCCTCCAATTACTTATCAAGACATCAGAGAGCAATAGGCTGGGCACTTCATATTTTGTTGCACTAAAACTCTATTAAAACTTCCCAAACTCCCAAGTAGAACAGCAGCCTTTCTCTGGTTTAAATTCAGCTCTGCAGTTCACCCACCAAATAATACAAATGTGCTGACTAAAAAATCACAATACACTGAAATTACAGCCCCAATCTTTGCTCATGAAATTCCATGCTGCTGCAGCTGTTCTTCAATTTTTAAGGTAAACACCCAGGCATGTAGTGCATTTATAATTGCAACAGCTGCACAAGGTCAAGATACTGGCTAAAAATGAATTACAGCCTCACCATTTTCTTCTTGCCCATTGGCCTCCGGAGTGCCAAGGCGAGACAGTTCCTCGGGGGCTTCAGGGTAAATAATGGCTGTGTCGCTGCGCTGCAGGTACTCTGCTATGCTGACTGCATGCCCATCTCCTTCCTCCAGTTTCCTTTTGGCAAAATATTCCTCAAAGTCCGACGTGCAATTTGCGTTCTTCACTAAAATGAGAAGGGAAAAAGAAAAGGGGGAGTTGAGTGAATCTTCTCTAAGAGCTTGGGTTGGTCAGCAACATTATGCACAGGTTGGGCTGAAGTACTGGAGCTACAAGGCTGGGGCTGCAGCTGGATCCTTGTTCTCATCGGTCTTGCTCCAGCTCCTAATAAAATTAATGTGGGCTTTCCACCAGCGTGAAGGGAGTAAGGGCAGGCAGTTAAATTAACAAGAACACAGGCTCTGTGGGGCAGCAGGGGAAGTTTATGAGCCTTGGGTAATGCAGGTAATCTTTCATTGCTGGAACTTGAACCTTCAGGGGGCTCCTGGGGACCCACGGCTTTTGGCATGACCACAGCTCGACCTACAGGACTGAGTTCAGCTGCCTCTGGATCCTGCAGATCCTGAGACAGTCCCCATGTGGAAGACAGTAGTTGCAGGTAGTGAAGATGAAACCACTTCTCCTCCAAGACAAGTCCTGCCTCAGGCTGCTCTTCCGGGGGGGGAATGAGCAGAGAATTGCTCGCACCTTCCTTTATTTTTTTTCTCCCTGAAAAATTAACTTACAATGGGAGAAGGGGTTGTTTTTAAAGAAAGTATTGCTTCATGATTTCTACATCTTTTAGACCATGTTTTTAGACTACACCAAGCCTAAACCCACTTTGACAGCCCATACAAGCGTTTTCCTTCTTTTCCTTAAATATAAACCCAATTTTTTATTGTCCATGCAATGTCCATGAAACATATTATATGCTCAACCACGAAACATCCTGTTACTAAAAATGTGCTTTTCTCCTCCATGTAAGAACAGTACTTAAAGACATTAAAAATACTTGAATGTTATAGACAAATAATGCTATAATTATACGGGGGGAAAAAAAGGACATGATTATTTTCTTTCTCTGAATTTGGTTTGTTTTGTTTATTAACAGGTCTTGAAAGACACAGTTGGTGCCAGGGTACTAAAGAGACTTGTTTGAAACTGACCATAAATGAAAATAACAGCTTATAATTGATTAAATTTTTAATTTATTTCTGCTAAGGTGAAACAAGAAAATGAGGCAATGCCATAAACTATTCTATAGTTCATGTAAAAGTAAAATATTAAATGACATATTCTGCTGTCACTGATGCCAGGGAGCAATCTGGAGTAAACTCTTGAAAATCGAAGAGGTTATGGTTTGTAACCGCTTGAAATTAGAAACTAACCAGTTCCCTGGTTTTTAGAAATGGGTAAATGCTTTGCCTCAGTTTCTTACAAAAATAGAAGGTGATGCTGACAGTGAAAACGGGACATGACCTCTGACTGGGGCACAACTGGGAACCTGAAGTGCCTGATTTGAAGCGCTGATCTCGGCGTCATCGATAAAAGTAGATATCCGTCTCTGCAAACCTCATCCCTTTAGCCGATAAAATCAAATCCTCTGGCTGAGACAAATATGCCCTATTTTTCATATAAGCTGAGCAGCTTCTCAACCATTCTGCAGTATTTTAGTGACAGTGACCAAATGGCACAGGGCATGGGACCCTGGTTTTGGAAGGAAAATTCTATTCCTACTGCAGCGGTTTTATAGGGAATGACTACATCACCACAGAGTTCCTCTTGGTCCTTCTGTAGCTCTTGTTATTTGTTATTAACTGAGAAACAATATCTCCTCTTTTAACCCCAAAATAAAGCAGCTTCTAGAGAAGGGGAGTGCGAGTGTGGAGAACAAGGCTGAGTACCTTACCTCCATTTTGTTGCTGGGAAATATAATGAAATGGTAGTTACTGAGTACAACTTATGCACAGGAGCATCAAAGAAGGTTTAGGACTTTTTGTTTCTATTAAAAAAAAAAAAAAAAGTTCAGGCATTCCTTTTATTTTTGCTGGAAAGCTAACTTTCCATGCCACACATGCCTAAGTCTTCCAAGTGTTGCAGATCATCCACCCTCTGACTTAAAACTACCCCTTCTTTGCTCCTTGTCTTGGCTTAGCAATAGATCCAAGGAAAAGAAGTTTATTTTTACCAAATCTAGAGCATGAGCCAGTAAGTGCTACCTCTGAAGCAAGAAAAGAGCTCTTCTCCAGAGAAATGGAAGCAGAAACGAGAAAGAGTGGGATGGCTCCTTAGGATGGTTCCATGTGTCCTTCTCCTCCAGGCCGCTGAGAAAGGCCTGAATTAATATTGAGAGCTTCCATCCCAAACTCAAACTCCCATGAGGTTCTTTCTTCCTGTCCCCGAGTCTATCTGGAGGCTGATCCAACAGGCTGTGAAGGACTGCTGTGATATTACTGGCCTTGGCTTCCTAATTCTCTGGATTATGTAGCTCCTATGTCTGTGCATGCAATCCAGGAGCTAAAGCAAATGTTTATGTCTACATTATAAACCCCTAAAAACAAGGGGATTTAGTAGAAAAGCTGACAGATCCTTAACTGAAACAATACAACCAGTGCTGTAACACTGCAAATTAACACAAATAGCAAAAGGTGACCATGTGGATCTGGTTTCTCACCAGCAACATTACTGACAATTCAGACATGGCTAGAAGCTCATCCAGTGCTACTAAAAAAATCATCTGATAACCATTAGTCTTCTCTCTTGATTTCTTGGGGGACGACTTGCTTCCCCATTCCATGCCCTGATTTATTTTCCATGCACAAAGCCATGCTCTCAAACTCCTCGTGGAATGACATTGCACGCACATTGCACATCCCTTCCTGAGAGGCAAGAATTTCGGTGAGATCTAAGGCAGGTGACCTCACCAAATAAGTCTTTTTTTAGTTGATTATTGGAGCCTGGAGAACAGAAATATTTTCAGCTCCAAAAGCTGATGTAGCTGTGTCACATAAAAATAAAACAGATTAAGGAAAGCTATCTTTGGAGGCATTTAGGACTTTTCAAGATAAAGCAAGAGAGAGGTTCAAGGAGCTTGGGAGACCAGTTATTTTGTGTGGGAACTCATCCTGTGAGATGGTGATAGCTGCCCTTAATCACAAACAAAGCTAATAAAACCACAGCCTTCATTAGCCAGGAAGTGAAAGGCCCCCATTGGTACACACAGATTACAGCCCGAAAACAGCCTGTCCTCCAACCTGCCAAGTTTTACTTCTGTTTTCCTCTCCCTGAAACTTTTTCCTTCCTTTCTTTAAATTACATAAAAGAGATCCATACTTGAAGCTTGTCAGATGTTAGTAATTGTAACCAGGAAAATTTTTTTGCTTGTTTACAGGGATTTTATTGATCTACTTTCTGGAAACATCCCAGTTATGATAACCATAACAGGTAGAATAAAATAAGCCATAAGTATTTCTTCATTCACATTTTAAAAACCTCTTCTGCTAAACTCCACTTTTTCAAATCACCATTGCAGAACTCCCCAGAGTCAGCAAGACCAAAGACTAATGTAATGGTCACTTTTGCTTTTCCACCATAAAGCCTCCATAGCTTATTATAAAAATGCAGCTGATTAATGTATGGATAACAAGATTTCTCTTTAAGTACCAGTAGGAAGTAGCCACTCTGACAATAGCAGAATAATTTAATAATGGAGAATTTTTCTTTTAGTTTTCTTTCTCTGCTAATGATGTTCTGCAATGAATTTGATGCTAAAAATGCACCACAGTTGTTGCATGTACCTACAGAAATTTGATGGTTGGATGTGTCTAAATGAGCCTGACGATCCTATCTCTGTGTTAGGCCCAGGTCACAGAGAACTATGAGATTTGGTGTCAAGAGGGAGACGCATGTTGTACTAAACAAGAGAAACCACCTTGGCCCACCTCGAAGAGCCCATGTCAATCTGTAGGAAGCCCTAAATGGCTTTCCTGGGGACCAGAAGGTCACTGTGGAATGGCTTTTGCTGAAGCTGGAGTCACTGACCCAACTTTTTTCCATGTATCGAGTCTCAGTCTCACCTCAGCTATTTTACTGAGCATCAGTATTAAATCCCTTGCAGGAAAAACTTGAGGCCAAACGCTCAAGACAGGCCCAAAGCCTGAAGGAGAAAACTTTGAACATTTCCCAGACTATCTAGCAAGGGTTTCCAGTGGTTCAGGGACTGACATTTTCCCTTTCCTCATCAAATAATGACTGAGGCATTAAACCTCAACAGACAAGTTGTTAGAGTTTTTCTTCTGTATGAAAGATGCTGCAGCTCCTCATAGTCACCTGGCATCTCCCAGTCAAGGTGAACAGACTGGCAAGAGCATTTAGTTTATCAGATGATTTAATGAAATGATCTGACATTGCTCTTAAGAGACTATGGATACTGCAGCGATTAGAGAAGCACGTCCCACTTGACCTGCCGAGTCACCTGTTTCCACTGAATCAGGCACTGAACACCCCTGTGACAAAAAATTTGAATTAAACACCATCGGAGCACTAAGAACTCCTGATGGTTATTTAAGTAAGCCCCCCACTGCAGGCTGAGTAAAGAGGAGCCTTTTGCACAGGGCAATCTGGGGAAGGAACCAGGTGCAACACCCAGAGCAGCTTGACCATTTTAATTGCGGATGACCTAAATGCAAAGCACCTCCTGAGCCACAGGTTCAACGAGTCTTGAATCCCATCTTTTCCCCAGAAAATTGGTTTCAGTAGAGGCAAGACACCCCATGGACCCCATACAGGGTTAGCAGAGGGGCTGTGCCAGGGCTTGACAACACCCTTCCCCCAGAGAGATGTCGTGAGGCCTACATTTAGCTGGAAGACAAGACCATCAGATACTGGAAGGGAAGGGGCTAAGAAGACATGAAGTCTTCCCTTTCAAGCAGACCACATTGCAAGTATGAAAGAGTCAAGGCCTGTTATGGTAAGGAAAATATGTGCAAAGGAAGTCACACGGACTGATAGGGGACCTCAAAGGCTCTGGTAATGGTAGTTCAGATAACAATCAAGTCTTAATTTCTCAATCAGATGTCTTTCAAAGCCCTGTTTCTCCCCGTGCTAAGCACAATTTGTCACTTTATTACCGTCTCTTGGAAATAAAATAAGCTTTTAAAATACATATATAGCCAGTTCTGCACAGCAACATTGTTTAGAATATACATAATGATGAACTGTGCCTCGGTGCCACCCTCCTTTTACGCATAATAAATCTAATGGATGAAGAAAGCAATGACATGGTTTTATTTTCCTATTATTTTCCCTCTTAAGAATGATAAAGTAAATTTTTTGTGTTGCTTAATAAGAGCATTGGGGTTTTACGTGGGTGTTAGCAACATTAGGAAAGTGTGAGTAATACAATGCTTGTGAGACTTAGGTACAACCTTTTACAGTAATATTTGTGGAGTGTATTACCTATAAACTAAATCTCATAATGGAATGCATAGAAATGTACTTAGACTAGAAAACTCTTACTTTTAAGCATGTGAATCTATCTGCAGCATCTCAAATTGTGACAAAATGCAGAAGAAACATTGGGTGATGTTTGGCATTCAGCTGTGCTAAGGATGGAGTGGGGCCTTTGGAAAGAACATGGTAAAACCCTGAATTTATTTAGATTAGAAAATAGTAACAGAAACTTTTTGCTGGTTTGCTCTGCAACAGAAAAAATAAGAGATGGCTCAGAGGTGATGCCTGTTAAATATCTCTGTTCCCTTTCTTGTTCCACCAAATGTATTGATTTCTAAGAGGGGAAAGAAAGAGATGCAGAAAGTGAGGGGAAAAGATTAACCAGAAACATTATAATCTCATAAATATGCATTTAAAGTGTGTGTGTGTCTGTGTATCTATGTAAGGGGTTTATGTGTGTCTTGCTGAAAAGATGTTTTCAGTCTCTGAAGTAGCTTACTCTGTGCACCATGAGAATCTAGGGTTGCCAAGGAGGGTGCACCCCAACCTCATTGTCAAGATCTTTGTACAGTCCCTCTAATTAAAACACTACTGCATCTTGGCCCAGCTACTTTTAACTATCCGAGGTTAACCTTCACTGGGAAAACATCTCCTTATGCTGCTGAGGACTCTTATCTCACAAGGATGCAGTTAAAAGCAGGTGGGGGGGTAAAATGGTGCGGGGCACAGGAGGAGTAACAAGAACTCTCACTGCATGAGTTGGTCACTGCGCTCTTGGGGGGGAGGGGGGAATTAAAAAAAGAACAGAATTATGCACGTTTTCCCCCAACTGTTCAACTAAAAACAAGTAATAAGTTGTTTTGTCACTCTCACAGGGATGCTCACATCATGCAATACCTTACCTGTACCATTGTTTCCGGTGGTCTGAATTGTGGCTTCAGGCCCCATAGTGTCATAATCTTCCTTCATTTCTTCTGTGGAATAAAGCAGACACACTTTTAGCATGGGCATGTTAGTGGATGGCTTCCAAAGCTGGTGAGCACACTGTGGTGCCAGGGAAGGTCCAGCTCAGGGAAGGAGAGAAAAGGGCTGTTGTGGACCTCTATACAATGGCTTTGTTCTGGGAAGTGAATGAGTTCAGCGGTGCTAGAGGGACGAGAACTTATTTACTTTAAACAGGACAGCAAGTGGTGGAAAACAGAACTGTTTGTTCAGAGTAAATGAAGGGCTTTTCCCAATATCAAATCTAATAAGCAGCTGGGGTGAGAAAAAGGGAATTTTTTTGTTCTCTTTTTTTTTTCTATGTTTTTGATAGAAATAAGCAGCTAGCAGACACTGTGAGACCTATACCTGGAAGAAAATGTAAATATTGAAGGAATATGTAAGAACTTCTTATCTCTCTCTCTCTCTCTCTCTC
>VXBA01002417.1:1405096-1417673 GCA_013399895.1 Serilophus lunatus | reverse complement strand
GAGGCAAAGTGAGAGAGTCAGAGAAACAGAGGGAGAGAGAAAGAGAGAGAGATAAATGATTTATGAACAGCCCTTGAGGAGTCCCAAATATCAGAACAATCTAAACATGCAATGAAGTCATGTCTCACTATATAGGGTCAGGAGCAGAACATCCATCACCTTCACAGGCCAACAATACTTCACAACCTTTAGGGTTCTCTCTCACAAATAGTAGTAAATACTTTTAAACTAAATAAATAACTGCTGTCAACTTCACTTACAGAAGCCCTCTGCCATCTTTTGCAGAGCTGCATTAGCCAAGGATGCCCGTGTCCGCCACGCAGCCCCCTCACATAATTCCTCAGTCAGGTAAAACAATTTTAAATGGCCGCAATAATTATTCACATGGGTAAAGACAAGGCTATGAGGATCCTTTTGCACTCTAACTAAATCTGTTTCAGCACTGCTCATGCCAGGGGACTTTTTGCTCTTTTAGAATTTTGTAAAGTTTGGTGACTAACTGTGTGTGTTTGTTGTTTCTATGTGTCAAATCAGACATAGAAGTATTGGAAAAAAACCCGGCCTCACCATGTGAAGTTCAACATAATACCAGCACAGTCTTTCCCATTTTCAATAGTTAAGTGTTGTCACACAAACACACTTCAGCAGCCTAGTTCTGCCTTTACAGGAAAAAAAAAAAGGATTTTTTTTTGTTATAATAATTGACAATAGTTTCTTTAAATGTGGGTCACTGGGCAAAGCGTGCTTAATGCATTTCGAGCTGATTACTATTTTCTCACTCATGATGCATAAAGTTGTACTCAGTGTTGAGAAATGAAAGCCCTCCTACACAACACATCCGAACTTCAGACTCTGTTATTTCCACTGGGTCAAGCAACCAACTTCAAATTTCACCCAAACCTTATGTGTGAGCTGGAGCTACAGAGACGGCACGAAAACAAGTTACTTCAAGTCCACAGAGAAGAACCCAAAGCGATCCTCCCTGCAACTCCATCAACAGGAGGGAGAACACACCCAGCCACTCATTTCACATCTGACTCTAAGGTGTACCAAAAAGCCAACTAAAGAGCAGAAAGAAATATCGAGATCAGGGCCAGTACCCAAAACTTCACAGGAATTAATCATATATCTGTGTAACAGTTGCACTGGCAAAACCTGTTCATAATTACAACCAGGTACTGCCCTAGATTTCAGGGGTATTTGCTATTTAGTGCTGTGTTTATAAGGCAAGGGATGGATCAGACCAGAGGAGAAGCATCTGAATCATTGACATTGCATTCCATTTTGTGCTGAATCATATTCAAGTTTCGTTTTCAGTTCAGGGGTTACCAGAGACTACACAGCTCAGACATCAACTGCCTCTGGAGCAACTCAGACCTACACAAGTCTGAACTTCAAAAAAACTTAAGTGCTTTATCTCTGATGAGTGCTATTTTCAGTTGAAAATGTTATATTCTAGCAAACCTTCTCCATCCCTCCTTAAAATAAAAGATACCCCAAATGCTATCATCAGACAGATTAATTTTATAGTCACATTTAAGCAAACAAGATGTTCTTTTTTGCTGTCTCTAGGAGCACTTTCCTTGTTTTATGTACTTTTTCATTTGAACAATGCGACGGCAGAACTACATGTGACATTTTCTTCCCTAAATGGTACCTGCTGAAAAAATTTCACCATTAAAAATGGCCCACGCTAACATTTAAATGTTGATAATAATTAGCCTGACATTTGAAATACAGTGGTTGCAGTGTTGTCTTGAAGATGTTCTGCTCAACATTACCTAACTAGCCCCTTTTCATACTTACGTGCTCTCTGTACATTATTCTGTCAGTTACTGAACAAATAAGACATCAGTTGCTAATGTATTAACATGCAAAAACTACGCTTAAGGGCCAAACACTGCCCCCAATCCACAACGTAACTCCCATTGATGTCAAGTACTGTTAAGGTTGTGACAACCAGTAAAAGAAGGGAACTGAAAAGTAGGGGATCAATTTTCTCCCTGATCTGCAAAGAATTTATGCAAACGGCTCCCTGGAGAATGAGAGATGGAAAAGGGAGGGTGTGGGTCATGCCACCGGATGGGAACTGCTGGTTTCCTCCTGCTCTGACCCATTGTGCCCAGCCTTGGCCATGGCATGAGAGTTTACCTTTAGTGGAATGCCCAGTCACTTCAGATGTGCTAGAGAGTCAGATCATATCACTCTCTGGTTTTCATGTAACATAAAAGTAGGTGGTTGCTAAAAAGTGGCGATAATTCGCCCAGCACGCTGAAAATGAAAGTATCCATCTAAGTACAAAAATATACCTTTCTCCCTGTGGGCTGCTGAAGAATTGCACACTCCTTATGACCCATCTACATGCAGACAGCCCTAGTCAGGAGAGGACAGTGGACTGACCAGAGGAGAAACTATGGAAGAAGCCTTAAGAGCAGCCTGCAGCCTGGGAAGGCCTGGAAGCAGGAGAGAACTGGTTCCTTCCAGCTTGTTCTTGCACATTCACAAGCCATGGCCATGTATTCTGGCTTGGTGTGTGCAAATGATTTAGGGCAAAAAGACTACATGTGGATAAATTCTGCATATAGATAAGAGAGTACTTTTATATGCCTTCTTAGATAACAGAATCCTGTAATGCTGACAACACAGTGGAGAGCATTATGTATAAATGATACCATCTAAGAGTGAAGTAATAGCATTACCCCTGCATTTCCTTGCTTTTGTCATCTACAGACTCTAAACACAGAGGGCCTTACCTGCTTTGTGTGTGTGTGATTGCATCTTTTCTGTTCTATTACTAATGAGCGTCTCTCATCCAAGAGGAACAAGGACGATACAAGTGATGTGACAGGAAGTTTAGGGTACACCCACTCTTTTCCCACCAGAATAAACACTGTTCTCAGGGAAGGTACTTTGATAATAAAAATACATTTTTAGAAATTTCTCAGGCAACAGTAATTGCTATGGGAATGGTGACTTGGTACTTCCAACATGTAAACTCCACAAATAAGGCAGCATAGGATTTAAAAGATAAAATTTTGCCGGCAGACAAGACTCAGCTCTCCTTAAGATGTGATATTAGAAAGGTGCAAAACCAGAAGAAGAATCTGAAATGCAGACCTTAAGGGTTGCTAAATCATGAAGTACAAAACCTGATGCTCACGTCTGTGTCTCACCTGCCAGGCTGCCTTTACAAGCACATGCTTTGGAATATGTTTTTAATTAAAACAGTTAAAACCGACTACAGATACCATTTTGAACCCCAACAACAAGCCCACTACAGACTTCAACAGGAGATTATGACACTATTTTGAATTCAAATAACAATCCCTCACTGCAAACTCCAAAAAAAGAAACTCCTATACCATGTAGGTATAGGTTACTTCATATTTTTTCTATTTATATTTTTAGAGTCTGGAGACTGCTACCCAAGCTGCACTGTCAGATGAGATATGCTACACATTGGTGAAGCTCTTGGCTCTCTCCTGGCTTCTCTTCTAAAGAAGCATTTGTTTCCTTGTTCCTGCTAATGACAATGGGATTCATCAAAGTTTATATATCTTGACTGAGAGACATTAATTTTGGCAGTTGTGTGGTCAGCCAATCTCTGCTTTCCTTATGGCTGTCTCTGCACTGCAGTGAGAGGCCAGTTGTTGGATGTTGATGACCAGGAGGAGATTCATCTCCTATGAATCTTGAGGGTGTTGATTAAATCACATACACTAGATCTTCAGGCTGGAATTTTTCTGCTGAGTACATACTTTTAAATGGTTACACAGCAGTAAGAGCACAGCTGAATGCTTTTAGAAATATAAATAACTGATTATTTATTTATCCTCCAAGATAGCCTTTTCTTTAGTACATTATAAAGCTTGTTCACAGGAGAAGCAAAAGCATAGCCTGGAGGAAGACAATACACCTTCAGCTTTTCCTTGAAATGAATATGGAGTTGGCATGACTCTGCTGTTCATGATGTTCAAGAAGATGTTGCTGTTCCTTAACTGTATCCCTGATCTGACTTTTTAAGGGATTTATGGACACATCTTCTAAGTCTCAAGAAATTACAAGTATCTCATCTTATAAAGAATCAAATGGCCGAAGAAAATTCTCTCCAAAATAGTGCAAATTCTCTTTCCCTGCTTTTTCTTTCTTTATACATAGAGAACAAAACTATTCTTGAAGTTAGCCTACTAATTAGTTTAAAAATATAAGAATAGTTTAACCTTTTTGAGGACTGAAGAGACAAGTGAAGAAGAAAAGATGGAAGAACTGCTGAGAGCTCTAGTGAGAGACTCTCATGTTTAATGTCACTTATTCCATTTTCAGTTGTGCTCTCGATGAATAGGCATAAAATAATCTTTTTCATTTTTCAAAATCCATGTATTTGTTCCCATGTTCTAGATGTTAGGGAACTAGAAAATAGAACAGATTTGGCTGCAGAGCCCCTAGTTCACAACATTTATTTGGGTTTCATATAGGAGAAATCCACAATATTTTTGTACCTGTATTTTGACTAAATGGCCTGTCTGTCACTTTCGCAGTAATTTTAAATCACATCATTGACTTGAGCAAAAAGATATTCTGTAGTTATCTCCACTTTTTCTACAGACCAACTGAGAAATCTGGCTACATCAAAGACAGAAGAATGCAAGATTTACAGTGGAGAGACAGAGCCAATCCTGCATTCTGATTAGCAGTTTGGATGCCATTGTTCTGTCTGCAAAACACATGTCATCCTCAGAATCACCCAAGCTGTCCATTGACATCTGCCAACATATCCTCCATCACCTCTTTCTCTTTTCTCACTTTCTCTTCCTTACACCTCTTTCCTCATCTCCCTGTGTTTCTCTGTGAAATTCCTGCCAGTATTCCAATGCATGTTTGAGTTAACCCTTGTAAAAACACATGTGGCTTTCACCCTCCACAACAACATCATCTTCAGCCTCAAGCTGACCACCTCAAAATAACAGAGAATAGACCATTCCTGAGTTTTCTTGTGTGTCAGATTTGTGCTGTGTTTCTCTCTGGGGACAGAAATACATAATAGCCCAGAGGCTTCACATTTTTAAAATTGTCACACTAAGACTTGAGTGCCTCCATGAAAGAAGCAGAAGAAAGAGATGCCTGAAGGTAGGCTGGGAAGAATCCAAAATGATGTCAGGTTTCCTTCTACCTTCCCATCAATAGGGTTCTTTGAAGAAGAAGCATCTCCAGAGAAGAAAAAATTACTTTCTCTTTAGTTAAAAAGGCACCGTGGTTTCGGTTTGGAGACTGACAGTTACGTTAGTTTTATTACCTTAAAATCAGCTTCATGGTTTGCTGTGGATGGCTTTGCCTCCACGAGTTTTGATGATGTCCTTGAAAGAGAAATATAGATGCATAAATTCATTCAGTGTTGGCTTTGGAGGTGAATATTTTATCCCCTTTCCTTTTCCTGGGTGTTTGCAAACAGCAGTGATAACTCCTAGGCATTTCGCCTAAAAGAACTGTAGCAGAGGAGAGAAAATCAAAGCTTTTACTGGACTAGAAGGACTTCAAGTCTGATAGTTCTCCTTCCTCACTGCAGCAACTGATGATGAGGGACAGAAGAGATAAAAGAGAAGATGGAACTGTATATCTAGGTCTATTATCTTTTGTCCAAAAGATACTTTTACTATCTTCATTATTGTTTTTAGCTTTTATGTAGAATGAAAAGATCTTTAACTAAAGAAAAATACGGGAGGTTTTAAGGTCTGTGCATTTCTGCGTGTGACTTTCTAAGGAATAGACTCTTACATTCTTGAGGAGTCCTAGTTATACTCTAAGATAACTTTTCCAGCAAATAATAATTTCTGTTGAAATATGGGCATGGCATTTTCTGGAGGACAGTAAATTTTGATTTATCAGCCCTAATGTCTATCAGCCTGTTGAAAACTTGCTGTTTTGCTGTGGAGGGCCTGAAATGCAGTTTGTACAATGTTGTCACACCCAGGCAGAGCTACAACATTACTTTTTAAGAGCCAAGCTCTCCCACTGTCTCCCTGGAAGAGTTTAAGTTTATCATTGCTAACAGAATAATTCTCCTCCTGCCATGTTGGGTAGAAGAACTTGTCAGGTTCCCACCATTATGAGGGAGGCAGCAATACCTAGCAAGGGAGCCCTCAGCTAGTAAACTTCATAAGCAAAAATGAAATTGTCCTAAGGATAGTAATCTAGGATGAATTTTGTGGAAAAAATTGAAATAAATTCAACTCTTACTCCTAACAAATAAATCTAGATCAAGAAGGCAAACATTTTTTTGTCCTGATCAAGAAAGGCTGAGTGGTTGTGGCTGAGTGGTTTGTATGTTCCTGTCAAATGAGTCAACTTGTTCCTCATGCTCAAGCAGGAAAAAGTCAAATGCACTGCTAATACCATGGCAGAAAGAGTTGATGCATATCTAATACCTATTAAACAGGCAGGTGAGAGATACCCAAATATTGTAGGCCAAAGATTTTAGTATTTTAGAAAAGAAAATCAAGTAAAAATTTTCTGAAATGCCTTAAGACTCTCAAATGAGACTTTTTCTCCAAAGCTGTCATTGTGTGCTATGTAAATCTGGATCTACAGTTGTCTTTTGAACGGTGGATGATTGAGCAGGAGTTATAAACTATCACATAACATGCTTTTTAATACAAAAGCAGCACCTTGGTTACCAAAAGGGAATGGGAAGATCCTTTTTGAATGGACACACCAGAGACAAGCATCATTCAATGTACAGGATAAATCCCTATTACTGCAAAACTTCAGCTGCAGCAGTAATTCCTCCAAGTGGGAAGCACCTAGTAGAAACAAATGCCACACCACCTGAGATATTTCTAACAAAATAAATGACTGTCAGACTCGCAATCCCTCTCACCTCAAGCTTCAGAGGAAAGCCCTGAGGACCAAGACCAGAGTCTGGGGTTCTGCACCACCAAGGACAGTTTGGAGACTTCATACCTGTGGCATGTTCCTGAACAACCTAACCTGGCTTGTGAGCTGTAATAGTTAACTTCAGAGTGGAGTAATTACAGGAAGAATTCATTTTAATGAGTTCTGTATTTTACTAGAAGCAGTGAAAAGAGTGAAATCAGTCTGGGACAGCTTATTTTTTTTTCAGTATCAATTGTTTCTTCTCTGGCACTTTGATACAATCTCCTTCATTTCAGTGGAACCAGGATCTAGTCCTGCATATCATTCAGCCAGACCTTAAACTGCCTAGATTTGTTTATTCCCAGGCTGTAATACAGCCACTTTATACTCACCCTGCAACTACATATTAAAAAACAAAAACAGAAAAGCATGGATTTCTCCCCCTCTGGTAAAATTCTAACAGTGTTGATTACCTTATTTAACCCATGCAGAAAAAATACATTAAAAAATGAGAGAAACATTATACTGATGCTTCAGGAAAAAAACTACCAACCCTAAATGTGTATCATTCATTGAATCATTCAGACTAGTGCCTTGTCTTCTGTAGAAAATTACTCAGGTCCTCTTGATTTCTACAATCTACAGAATTGCACTTGTAAGGAAATAATACCTTGATAATCTGCACTTCAAAACCCAAGCCAATAATTGCCTTTGATGATTGAACGAAAAATAAAAAGAAAAACTAGACAGAAAAAGAGGAATCTGCAAGGCTGCAGCAAAGGAATGCTGGAGAAGAGATGCTCAAACTACTGGGGCACCCCTGTGTTTCAATGTAATTTACAATCTATTTGCCAACAGTTCTGCAATGATTAGTAAAATATGTCAAAAAGCTAAACAATATAAGCATCGCACTGAAAGAAATTTAGCAAGACCCCCTCTAATTATTATTGCACATGACAACTCAACAAAATATTTAAAATCAGCAAGAAAAGAAATATTAACAGTCTTTTCAGAAAAATGCACTTATTATCATGCCTGAAAGATATTCAGGAGGAATGTGAAAATAACTGTAATTTATTTAAGACCTGAAAGTATGAAATAATAAGCTACTGAACCATCAGAATTGTTTTGGTGTTGTTATCTGACATGAGGGCAGACCTTGTCTCGCTTTAAGTTTTATAGTAATAAGACCTTGGAAACAAAACCTTGACTAAACAGAACATAAAGAAAAGGGAAATGTGTCCTTGCATAAATAGATATTGTGTCTATCACCTTCTTCCAAAAAGGTTGCTCAACTTTATAAACCATGAAGTAGGTAGAAAGTCAATGAAAGCTGGACTGCATTCAAGGGTTCAGAAATCTGAGCCTGGTCATTTTGTACCTTAGAATGAGTAATGCCACCACATAAAAAAGGGAACCTTACAACTACGCTCTATTTCTATTAAGAAGCTCTGTATCTCCTGGCATTTTATCCTCCTCCACCCCAAAGATTAATAGCTACACATCTGACTCATTTTTCATATTGCATTTAACCCACAATTTAAAGCCTAAAACCCCCAGCATTTCAGCTCGGAAGAGGCAGTTCTTTCCTCCTTCAAAGTTCAGAGAGAAAACAGTTGGATGTTAACCCTACCTTCCTCTGATGTAGCCACAAAGACACATTTCTCTGGAAAGAAACCTCCAAACTTCCACTCAAAAGCGTTGTGCAGCTCTAGCCTCTCCATTTGGCAAAAAAGAAAAAAAAATCTAACAAACTAAAAATACACCACCCCCCCCCTCCCCCCCAGTTGCCTTGAAAATCTCTGTTTGTTTGGCAGCCCTAGCTGGGTGGGTTGGGGTTGGTTTTATTTTTTTCCTGTTTCCTGGTGTCAACAGGAAATCCTATGTCTAACAGGTAACAGCACCACTTGAGAGCCCATCAGCAGGAATAATGGAAGAGATCAGCCCTGCTCAGGGGATAAGGCCACACTGAGCATCACCTGCCCAGCTCCAAGGGGAGGGGGCGGAGACCACGGCCATTAAGGTGGAAATGAGGGCTTGCCAGCCTTCCTACAGAGGTGTTGCTCACGCTAAATTTCCCAGGGAATGGCTTCTGAGAGTGTTTTGGGAGCAGGGTGCTTTTGGGTACCTCTGGGATGCTGATGCCACCAACTTTGTGAGAGCTGGGCACGGTACATGGCGAGGGGCTGTGATCCACGCGTGGCATCCCAGAGCCTTCATCCTCCCCCAAAGCCCAGAGCATCCTCCCCCAAAGCCCAGAGCATCCTCCCCCAAAACCCAGAGCATCCTCCCCCAACGCCCAGAGGATCCTCTCCCAAGCCCAGAGCATCCTCCCCCCGGCTGTGATCCGGTCGCCGGTCCTGGCTCGCCAGCTTTGTTTCCAACATTTTGCTGCTGTGCAAGCGCGGGCCCCGTTCCTAATACATTAAAACCTTTCTGTTTTCAAAATAGCATCGTTGCACCTCAGGACTGACAAAACCAGACAGCGGTGAAAGGGACGGCGACATGGCAGACACAAAAGCTCACCGCATTACGGCCACTCTAAACAGAGCACAAAAGCGAGGGAGTCAGCGATGTGTAAACCAAACAATGTGAGGGGAAAAAATATTGAATAATTTCTGTCATGAGGCAACTGACTAAAGCCAGGCTTTAATTGAATTAAACTCCCATTTATTTGCTCAGGCCTAAACAACAGGCTGGAGAGGGTGGCGGGGGGGGGGGGGGAAAAAAAATGAGAGGAGGGGAAAAAAAAACTTAAGGTTTGCTCAACTGTTCGGAGGTACCACCTTTCCTCACCCCTGTATAAATCCACCATCTGTGCTCACACGCACACATGTGCCGTCGCGCAGCAAATGCGCCGAGACCCGACCGAGCGCGGGAGCCAAAAAAGCACCAGGCACACAAAAGCTCCCCAGGCTGCCCCAGGTCTGCGGGAGCAAGGCAAAAAAAAGGGGAAGAAAAGATCCTTTGCTCATTGCCCAGGTGAGATAGCCTGGTGCGTCCTCTCAGCCTCGACACGCGTCAAGTAAAAGAAAGGTTAAAATTAGAAAATTCAATTTATTTGATAATTTCCCAGAATAATTAGAGTTAATATGGGTTAATTAATATGCAAATCTCTCAGCAGATGTTCTGCAGCAGGGCCTGTGTGAGAAAACAGCCTTTGCTTTCTCCTACGTGATTTTGGCTGTCAGTTATTGGGTATAATTACTGTAACTAACCGAATACACACAAAACCTTTGGAATATAAAATTGTTACAGTTCTAGTTCTGCACAAGCTGCTACTTTTCTGCAATAAAAGCGAACAATTTCTTTCAGAAAATAGGAGCCTTTTTGTTCCTTTCTTGATTTAAAAAGAAGAAATGAATCAAGTAAATGGCTTATCTTTTTTCTATGCATAATTAGGTCAGTATTATATGAACATTCCAATGAGCAGTGGTACAAACGTACATATAAAATGATAGCTCAAACCACCTGCAAAATCACATAAAATTGTTTTATTCAGAATCTTTTTCTTCATACCAGAACTTTGAAACGCTCCGTGTCTCTCCTGCCAACACTGCCAACATTTGCCCAATTCAAAGGGATCTTGTAACTTTTACTATTTTTTAAAAGCACAACAGCAACATTTTCTTCAAAGGCACCAGAGCATTTAGGACTGATAAAACAAACCATCCTTTGAAAGCTTGACCAGTGCTGTGCTTGACCTTTTTTTTTTTTTTTTTTTTTTTGGGGGGGGGGAGGCAGGGAGAGGAAAGGAGAATAGTTGCAGCAAAGAGTTTTACAACTTTGAGTAAATACTGCAAGAGTTTTGCTTTGCAGTCCCCAAGTTTGCAAAGCATAGCCGCGTGCCCTGTCATCCAAACCATCCTTTCCCCTCTCCTGATGAGATATAGTATTTCACATATATCAAAGTGCTTAGCACTTTCACATGTCATCAGGTACATAATAGCTGTTGCTCCATGTGAGGAGCAGTAAAATGGGAGATGACACCAAGTTCTGCCTTCAGTGGGTCTCAGGTAACTTAGGATTGCTCACCTGAGTAAAGCTTTCACATTAGACTGAGCTTTGGTAACTGAAAATAGCCAAAAACGTAACTCCTGAGCATTACTTATGATGCTACTTTTCATCACAGAGACATTTCTTCTTAGTACAATTTGCCTTAAAACTTCGATTTTTTTTTTAATACCACTGATTTATTACTTTTTAATGTATTTTTGATTTCTCATTTTTTGGTCCTGATTTCTCCAGCTCCATCTATAAATTTCCTTGTGATTCTCATGACTGGAAGGACACTTCAGAAATGTAAGCAAACCTTTCCTGCTCCCTTTATTTTGCTCTTTTTAATTGTCGGGGGGGGAGGGTCATCTGTTTTCTAAGAACGCTTAAAATAACTTCTGCCTTGGGAGATAGCTTAAAAATGATCATTTTTTTCTATAAATCAGGAAACAAAAGGCCTCCACCCCTCTCACAAACTTTCCCTTTTTGCCACCCCACCAGTATGGCAATAACATGCCAGCCCATCACAGCTTGCCAAGAGGTGGAAAATGAATAGGGAAAAGGAAGATTTTCTTCAATCTAAACCATCAAATTTTTTTCATCCTATTTTTTCCTCAAGCCAACATCCAAAATGAACATTTTTTTTTTTTAGTAAAACAAGCAAAATTTACTCTCTGCTCCTGTCAGCTCTAACTTAATAACCATGTACTCTTTCCCTCAAACAGATTTGGCACCTTTTTTTTTCTTGCATTGGTTTCATTTTAGTCATCAAGATTATCTGCTTGCTGACAGCTGCATGATCTATGGCCTACACCCTAAAAAAAACAAACCAAAAAATACAGTTTGAAGGCAACTATGAATTTTCCCCCTTCCTGGGTAGAAGCTATCTTATGAAGTATTGATAACACATTATCTTAGGGAGCAGAATATTACTGCACAAAATGATACTGAAGATGTTTAAAGAACTTCTGGCTTGATAAAAGTTATTATTTAAAAGTTTACATAGTCTGCAAACACTTATCAAAATCCCTGAGCAGAAAGTACAGACCCTACGTTTCAATTAAGATATAGTGGAATGCAAAAGGTTCAGAGGAGATAAGGCCACTCTTGGAAAAAAAAATAAATATTCAAATTCATCCTTGATGATAATTTGACCTCATGAGCTGAGTTTTCAGTACAAATCTGAATGCCTCCTACCTGACAAGGCAGCTTTCTCAGGGCCAGGCTTGCCAAAAGTGTTTTGCTACGTAGGCCATTTTGCTGTTCATTTTAGAATGGGCACCTTCAAATTTACAGGCTATTTGGGTGGAGGTGGGAAAGCTCCAGGCAGACACGATGCAACAAATGGCCAATGCATGGAGATTATTTACATTATTTTGCTATAACACCTCATGTTCTGACCTCATCCACTGGGAATTTTCTCTGTTCCCAGTCAGCATAAACTTTCTCCTCGTTTTTTGGTAGAGACAATACTACTTCTGCTTTAGCTCAATATCAAATCAACAGCAATTTTACATCTGAGCAGCTGATTCTAAGAGACAGTTCTCCCTGCACACAGTTAAAGGCAAACTCTTGCCTAAAAATTAGGGAAATAAATCACCTTTCTTTATTTTGAAGTCCATGAAAATCCTCCTTTTATACCTATGGAGGCGATTGGCTAGAGCCAATCTGCTCCTCACTGGGTCACTTAGCACCTACAAAGGTTCTACTC
>VXBA01002417.1:1397596-1402596 GCA_013399895.1 Serilophus lunatus | reverse complement strand
TTGAAAATCACCCCTCATTGTCTGTAATACCAACCTCGTTCCTACCTAACTGAAACATCTCTCTGCGCCTGGACCAAGGAATGCCTGGATTTACAGCCATTAATCGTTTTACAATTAAAATATTTGTCAATGTTTCATTTTCAAAAACTGCAATGAAGACCCTTATTTAGACTTTCAAATGTAAAGAAAATTTGGATCTAAGAGTTTATTTCACCTCTGGGTTCATCTTGCTTTCACTTCCATGATTTCTTTTTTTTTTCCTCTTTCTTTCCTTTTTTTGTTTTTTTTTTTTTTTTTTGATCAGAGGCATGAAAGAGTGAGTAAGTGCGAATGCTTAGGTACCTGGGGTATGGAAAGGTGGTAATTAGCACAGCAGGATAATTGATGTGTAGATTGCAGCATGAACAAATGCTTTGACTTGTTTGTTCTTCTCACTCTTCCACATTCAATCTCTTCTCTCTCACATTTATTTATTTATTTTTTAATCCAGCCTAGCTAATGAACACCTTCCTTTGCTTAGTTAAGTTGATAAGAGATACATATCCATTTAAATAGAAGGGTTTATCTCCTCCATTGTATGAAATCAGGAAGGGACTTTTCCTTACACTTTCCCTTTTGCTTTGCATTGCAATAAAAACTTTGAGGAAGGCAAAGGAGAACATTCTAAGGGAATTAGAGGACTGTAAGATTTAATTATCAGCATTTTCTGAAGCACTAAGCTATGGACATCAACTCTGTTGTTATTTAAGAAGTAGTTGGAAAAAAAAAATGGAGTGAATGCAAGTTTTTCAGGCAGCCATAGAATTATGAAGAATTATGCCCCGTAAAGGACAATGGAATTGTCCGTGTATATGAAGTTATGCCCATATGCAAGGCTTCAGAGGACCAAGACCTGTTGTTATATGGCATTTGGGAAAGCCATTGCAAAACCTTGGTGTACATCTGCAGCAGGTATTTTCTGGTGTTGGGGAGAAAAAAGGGTAAAACACTCGGTTACTTCTGTTTAAATTATGATACAGGGAAAAATAATAGAAGTCAGCAAGGATTTTTTTTTTTGTTGCCTTCATGTAAAACAAACACATCTTTGTTTCATAAAATGATGATGTACAGACCATTCGTCCCTAACGATCCTTTGGGGTGTGTGGAGAAAAGAAATGTAAAAATGAGCATAGAAATTTGGTTTAATATGCACGGGTGAGTGTTTTCCTCCCCGAATGGCATGCCGACTATGCAGACTTGCTGTTATATTTTTAACTAAATGTGCAGTGTATTAGCCATTACATCCTCAGAGTGGACACATGTCATCCTGAATCAAAGATGAGCTCCACATGGCAGGGATCCCTGTGCCTGTGCGGGACTCGGAGCTGAACCAGGATCTCTTGCCTGTAAAATCTGTTTCGAGCCCAATCCTGCAATACTCCCTCTGGTAAAACTGCCATTAGCTACAGGAGCTGATATTGGTAATTTACATTTTGCCAGCTATAGACTCAAGTTACTAACTGCTGCTTGTTCTAGGGACAGATTTAGACCTAATGATAAAATTATACTTTTTCGCAGTAACTATTGCCCTTGGACATGCTTAGAAGTTTTATGGCAGTTCTGCATCTGCTTATCTAATTGCCAAACCAGCTTTTTCAAGCTCCTTAGCTGTGCTACCTGGAGAAAGTGTGCAAATCTCTTCCTTGTTCCTAACACAGGAGCAATTAACTTTACTTTTCCAGGCTAAACACACATACATTACTGATCCCAGTGTCTTCCTGTGGCTTCTCCTGCTGCAAGTTGGGTCCTTGCCCCATTGGAGATAATCCTGTTTAGCTACCCTACAGGCCTCTCCACTAACACAACAGGCTGGTCACAACTATGGACCCCTTCAGAGATCAGCAAAGAGCAATTCCCAGAGAAGCTGTGGATGTCCTATCCCTGGAAGTGTTCAGGGCCAGGTTGGATAGAGCTCAGAGCAACCTGGTTTAGTAGAATGTGTCCCTGCACATGACAGAGTGTTGGGACAAGATAGTCTTTAAGGACCCTTCCAACCCAAACCATTCTATGATTAGTTGTATGGGTAATAAAACTCATGGAAGAAGCATCTTTGGTTGTCCCAAGAAGTACAGACACTTGGAGGGCAGCTACAGGAGGGAAGAGGCAGCAAGGCAAACCATCAGACAGAAAATCTGCTAATCAGTGTTCCCTCTTTTTCCCTCAGCACAGCCCTAGGTAGGTGAGTGTGAGAGCCAGGGAGTATTGGGAACTTTGTGGCCTTTGGAGCATCGGAGCCATCAGGAAAACACGGGTGGGTGAGGAAGCTCCTCTCCCGTTCCTGGGGTGACTTGTCCCACACAGGGGATGCTTGCTGATTTGGTAGTTTATCCTTCTTTTGTCATGACTTTTAGGAAATATGTAAAGCATTTAGCATTGTTATTAAAGATAAGCTCTACCAGTAAAACTCACAGCAAAGGAAGAACATAGGAACTAGTATAAAACCCATTTCAGCAATTTCACACCACTTCACTTTCTGGCGGAGGTTTGGGAGACTGGGAAGCAAACAAGACCTACCCTACCTAGAAAAGCAGCAAGAAAAGCCCTGCAGAAAGCTGAATAAAGGAAATATTCATTACAAAGTGGGTTGCCTTGTTGACCTGCAACAATTTTTCTGTCTGCCAAGGAGCAGGCAAGTCATTGCCACCTATGGAGGGTGGTCTTCAGCTGCACCTACAGGGATTTCTGACCACAGAAAGCAGGAGGCAGGCTGGAGGAGAGAGAGAGTTCCAGCAAGTTACTTGCTAGCTTTCCAAGCCTGGAGAGCAAGCTGAAGTGTATTATTAGCTCTTTTCTATTTGCTTCAAAAGCTGATGAAGAAGAAGTTGGAAACTGTACTATTCAACTGCCAAATAACTCGAAAAATTCCAATAGCGCCTGATATACGAGCCAAGGAACCCACTGAAAATGTACATTTGCATCCAAACCATAATGCATTGAGCTATGATCTCATCCTGAGGTGAGCTTTTTTTTTTTTTTAATTTGGTTTTGGTTCTTTGATTAAAAAAAAAGAGGAAACAAATATTAAAAGTTACATTAGCAGGGAGAGCAAGCAAAGTCGCTGTCAGTCCTCTCAGCATAGCGTTTCTGCTCTATGAGAGGGATGGTTTTCTCCAGCTCTGCCATAGGCACTGTGAGGTGACAACTCCACAGTGCCCTCCCATGTGACCTGACACATCTCAGAGCCAAGACCTGGCCCCTCCATGTCCTCATGGAGTGGAGAGAACACAGAGAGGAGTCACGGTCCTCCCTGAGTCCCTTCCCTGGTGGTGAGCCCTGCCTGGCTGTAAGGGCTGTCCCAGCAGCTCATGGGAAATGCCACTTCCCAAAAGCAGGAGCCAATCACTTTTGCAACATCCAAGCTAAATAAATGGTTTCCAGACTCATGATCAAACCTCTCATTCATGTTTCAGTTCAGAAATTATGAACAGGACAACCCAGTTTTATCTTAAAAGCATGTGGGTTTTGGGAAGCGCAAATACCATGCTTTAAAAGAAAAAAAAACCCTCCAAAACTCTAACATAAAAATGCTTGTGAGACTGGCAGTTCTTATTAAAAGCTAGGGTTTTTTTCACTGGGTAATTTTCCAGATTTCTCACAGCCCTGGAACACAGGAGAGAATTTCAGAAACAAGGGAAACATAGGTGGGAAAAATATACGAAAAGAAAACATGTAAAAGAAAACACATTTAAATTTGTTTCCATGTATGAGATCATATTTCTGGCACTTTGTAGAAGTCCTATGGAAGCTGTTATTTCCAATATAGGAATACTACAGTGACTAAATTGGTGTTAAATTTAAATCTATTCAGGAAGTAATAGTCAATCTGCATTCCATGTAAAGACTCTCACAGGCAAAATTATTTATACAAGGTAAAGTTGGCAAAAGGAAGTCCAATGAAAGAAAAGAAATTACATGTATTAACCCAACCCTTCCCAACTAAATACTTCAATAGTCCTTCCTCAGGAAAATAGAGTTTTAGCCAGTGTGAGAGTAAAACATTTTGTTAAAGTGGAAGTGATGTTGCAGGAACTGCTATTTTAGATGTATTATGAAACAATATAAGTCCATGTGATCCTTTAAAGTAAGTGTCACTATTTTCAGACAGATTTTTACTAATAGTTTAATTCCTCATGAAGTGTAAAATGCATCCTACAAATGTGCAGCCACGTAATTGGATGGATGTTTTCACAGATGTATATTTAATTTTACAACTTTTGAACCTTCTTTGCATTTATTAATTCATTTCTGCAACATTTAGGTCCAAATTTTGCCACACAAGCACAGCTCCAAGGAGGGCTGATTTTAATTATATTCATGCAGATTTTATGCCAGGGTAACTATTGACTTAAATCAACCTTCTTAGCCCATGATTTACATCAATATAACTTTGACTAGAATCAGGCTCAGTTGAAGCTGTGTAGAAATAACTTTGCCAGAATTTCCCTCTGTTTTTTTTTTTTAACTACTGGTCATACAGAATAAATAATTATTTTGGGCCAGCATGTGTCAAAACTTAAAATATTTTAAAAACATGAGGAAAAGGAGGGAAAAGGAATATCTGCTTTTCAGAGGACTCTCTATAAGCTCATGCGTACTTTCCTGGCTTTACTTTGCTGTTTCTTTTTGGAGTTCTTTTTGTCATGTGCGTACTGTCTCAAGGGCAAAGAAGAAGATTAAAAGAAATGAGTACCCCAAATTTCAGCAATGTTGAAGTTGAAGGTGTGACAGACAACTTGTCCCCTCTTGGGTGTGGTGGGCCAAGGGCTGTCCTACTCACACTGTTGGGAGCCCTGCAGAAAAACTGTGCTAGGCATCCATAGCCAACAAGAAAAAGCAGGATAATGTGCCCCTCTCTAGAACTTGTGCCCTGCACTTTCATCAACCTACCAGGGAAGCTGCAAAGTCACTACGTGGTACCATCGGCCTGATCTATGGCCTCCATCTATGACTTCTTGAGATGG
>VXBA01002417.1:1350767-1395080 GCA_013399895.1 Serilophus lunatus | reverse complement strand
AACAGGAAATGTATATCCTTGTAAGTCTATCATCTTATTTACTTTGCGCGTTATAGATTTTAACTAATTCACAGCCTTTCTTTTATCAGCCAGAACACAAATTTCTGGGGCACCAGGACAAACAGAAACTTGCCCTTGCAATGAGGACTTAAAACAAAGCAAAGCAAAACAAAACTCCAGCCCTGGCAAGCGCCAAAGTTTTCCGTCCTGCTGCCAGGCTCCTACCTGTGGGTGCCATGGGACTGGTGGCACCAATGTTGGCTGGATGCCGGCTAAGGTGGGGTATCCCTAGACCCGGGTCAGGTCAAGCAGATCAGATCAAGTTTCCCACCCCCTCCTCCTTCATCCTCTCCTTCAGGGCTTCACTTTGCTTTCCCTGGTCGTACTCCTTGGGTTTTACCTTCCAAAATCTCGAAGGAGACATTGAAAGAGGCCAAAGAGGAAGGTGTTAAAGGCATTTTATATCAAGAACACAGGTAGACCCACCCCAATCCTTTTCTAATAAATTAAAATGATGATTAGGAAAAGTAGAAAAGCGTAGTCATGGTCACCTAGCTGATTACCTAAAACATATTTAACACTAAGCAGAGTCGAACACAGGGAAAACCCCTGTGTTTTGCTGCTGCCACAGTCCTTGCTTCTGCTGCTTTGTCATTTTGCATTGCTCAGTACGTGGCAAAAAGAAGTTGAGAAAACAAGAACCAGCCAGGCCAAGCTGGGAGTCTGAGGGCATCTGAACGAAATGTTTGGAGTGTCCTTCAAATGTAAAAATAAAACAAGGATTATTAGCAGCAGTGGTGAGGGTGGCAACACTACTTGTGCAAACAAAAGTCTGGGTGAAACCAAGCCTGAGGCTTAAGCCAGACACCATAGGCGGCAGCGCTGAAAGTCAGAAAGCGAAAGGAATCTCATGTAATCACTTATTAAGTTGTTTCTTGTTTCATAAGCTACAGAGAGATCAAGTGCTCAGATCTCTCTGCCATTTTCCATAGCCCTTCTCTGTTGAGGGGACTGGCAACGATCTCGTGAACTCTGAGGGGTCACCCAGACTCTTCCCAGGAAATGTGAACATGAGTTGGTGGTGAGGAAGAAGCAAAATAGCTCAAATATTATTATTTATTTTGCACACAAAGGCTGTTCTTACTACCTCCGAGTGAAGTGCCCAGCTTCAGGGCTGGTATGTCCGACGGGCCTCTGGAAGATGCCCTGCTTTGATAGAGGCAGCAGCATCTGACTCTCTCAAAGCACTCGCCAAAGCCAGATGTAATATTTTATCTACCTACTGGCCCCATCCCCCTGTTTAACACCCAGTTTCAGTGGGGAAAATGCTTTTCCCTTCACCTCCTCACAGCACAAAGCAGGAGGATTTCCACCTGCGGGTGCAGGAACTGTGCAAGAGCCACCACCCTGGAGTGACGACACCTCCGCCTCCTGTGTGGGGTTAAGTGATGCAGAAGGCATAGTGTGAAGGGCGAGGTTTTTTTTTTTCCTCTTAATGAGTCTAATCTGATTAACATCACCATTCGCTCCCTTGTGTGGAAACAATGTGGAGCCAAATTTAGTAACTGTAGTTTATGCCACATCACCCTAGGTACCTTTGTTCATCCTGCACATCTGGCACTGCCAGCTTTAACTTTACCCTCAACATCTTCCATCCATGCTGGCACTTGGCAGCAGTGGAGCACGGGCTTGATTTGGATGCTAAAAACAATGAAATCCATCAAATCATCAATATGTAGATGTGTGTTTAGTAAACTTGCCTGTAGTTAACCAAAAAGCACAATTTTTACCCCAACAGGAAGATTTCATTTGGTCTGCATGTGACTGGGGAGCTGATTTCATTTCCTGTAAAACCCCCTCAAATACCGCAAAGTTACCTGACTCAGCTGCTTGTAGAAATCAAATTCAGTCTGAGATAACAGCTAATCATTTGTCACAGTAAGAAGCAATTCCCTGAAATCGGAAGGGAAAACCTGCCGCTTCAATCCGCAGGTCTGTCAGATTGCTAGAAATTACATTCTGCTCTGACTAACCTCTGCACTTGGATTGCTAACAACAAGCAGCCTGGTCTATCAAAAGAGAATATCATACAACCAGGAACAGCTTTTGATTTGTTCTATTCCAATAACCTGAGAAAAGTTTATGGACATGCATTGCTGCCTAGACCTCAATTTTCACCAACCTGCATACTAGTTGGAATTTATAGCTCTGCATCCCCACTGTAATGTAGGTAAAATTTACAGGCCGATTATCTGCTACTTCATAGGAAGAAAATTAGAGTTGATTTTATAACTGTACAACAGATATTTGGTCTTTGATACTTTGAGTAAGGACTCAGCGTGGTTTGGATGCTCCAATTAAAACGCAAAAAAAAAAAAAAAGTGAAAAATTTGATGAACTTTATGAAGAAGGAAGCTTTCAAAATGCAATTTATATTCTTTAGAAATGTTCCCAGAGAGTAAATTAAATGTATACCCTTCTATGTAAACACTATTTGTGCAGCAGTCATGTTATAAGTTTAATAAAAAATGATGTATCACCCCTGTTTGTAAGATTTATAATTCACATGGCAGTAGTGAATCTGGGAGCCTGGCCACAATGCATTTTCTGGACTTAACTCTGTTATCTACAGTACGAGGATGCTTACAACATTGGCAAAAAGGGGCAAAAATAGTTCCGTATCTTTGCTTGACTACTTTTATTTTTGTCTTTTAAGGAGATGTTGTTAAAATTGAAAGCTTGTATCTCAAAAGGCCAGAGTTACCCTTGGGGTTAATGGTCTTAGCAAGACATGTTTAGGCAAATCTACCCACTGTACTTTTATTAGCAGGTAATGAAAAGGTGTAAGTTAAAGTGTGAAAGGACTCCGTGTTTTTTGAAAACAGTACTTCAGCAAATAGCTTTATCTGGCAGAGCCTCTTTGTATTGTAATTATATATAATACAAATCTTCACAATAATTCAGAGAGAGAAAATGCTAATGTGCAGGTTGTGGCAGAAACTAAACCAAAGCAATGAGATTTGCAGCTATAGCTGATTCCCCATCTCACACTGTGATTTTTAACAATTTATTTCCCCACTCATGTCTCCACTGTCTCGCTGAAACACAGCTATGAAAGTTATTTTTCCTCCTTTTCTTTTTTTGTTGTGCTCCTTTTCCTTGTAAGGTACAAAAGAGATAAACACCCTCCCCCCGCCCAGACTGTTGATTAAAGTAGATGGGACTTGGTAGGAGAAACTAGGAAGAGTTTCTAGCAGTCAAGCAGGATTGTATTAGGAACCAGCTCCTAACATTCTTTCCAGCTTTCTGCTCTTCACTGCTCCAGTTTTGAAAACATGCAAAATTTATCTGACTTACCACAACAGCTTGAAGGACCAGCTTGGATAAATATGTATTTTTGTGATCTCTATTGGTTTTGCACATATGGTATCATCTACCTGATTGATTGTAAGGGCTCCATTGACTAAAAACTGAAGGGATTTTGGTGTATACATTCATTGTGAAAATACATATTCATGGCAGGGCTGGCCACAATCCCCTAAACGTGGAGTCACTGCCATGCTCGGTGTCGGCGTCTCTCGCGTAATGAATCACTGGCTGATGGACCCCTTTGGAGCCCTGACACTTCACCCTCCTGCCGTGGCTGCTGTCACCCTCCAGCTTCCAGCAGCATCCCTGACTCCAAGGAAAGGGCAAGGGGCTGGCTGCCCTCCCCACCGGCCACCTCCTCCAAACCACAGCCTTTCGTTCAGATAATTCTTTTCGTTATTTCTAATTTCGACAAGGCCGAATTAATTGTTTGCAAAATGAGGAAACGGATCCTGCAGCAATCTTATCCCTTTGATAACTCCTCACAATTTGCAGCAGAGTTCCCTCTAGCCTTGGCCACGGAGCAGGGGCCATATTTTTTTCTTCCAAGAGTATTTTTTACTCCTTCCTTTCCCACCGCCACACACAACCTGGGAGACAGTCTATATGAACAAAGCCACTGTAAAATAAATAACTGCCTTCACGGGGAAATGTGTTAGGTTTTCCCTCCTGTCTTTTATACCCTTATATCTGACCCTAATCTAGATCCCACAGTCAGTGACAGAAATATTGACATCAGCCGGGGAAAGATCAGGTTTCTTTACACAGGGGATGAGTCCTGTAAACTGTGCTGTGTTGACAGAACCAGGTCCCGTGCTGATAGGTCCTTCTGCTGGCCTGGAGAAGGTTTAAACACCAGTCCCACTCCCCTTTAGCCAAGGGAGCTTTCTCATTAACTTTAAAACCAGCATCATTACACCTTAAAAATAAATGGGGATGGATTCTGCTACAGGAGGAGCATGACCTGACTCTTCCGGTAGCCTTAGGGCCCACAACAAGACATTCCTATGTTGCAGAGTACCAAGAATACTGTGATCTGGCCCAAAATTAATTTTCAAAAACCCTGGAAGTTAGTTAAAAAAAAAAATAGAAAAAAATTACTCTTATGTATTTTTACAGTCAAGCTATAAACTGCCAATAAACAGAGGCCACAGTGGAAGCATTGACACAAACCTCTGCTTGGCATGAGGAGCAGGACGACTGCCTGTTACTTGCTCTGAATGAATTCTGCTATGAATTCTGAGGGAATTCATAGATTCATGATGAAGTAGGGGCACTCAGGATTTCTACAGCATTTTCCTTTCTATTCTGAACCTTGCTTAAAACCCAGCCCTCCAATTTTTGGTCACAGCTTTATCTCAGAAAAGACTGAATAGGTACTTAAAATATTTTTCAAGAGAAAGAAAGAGGAGAGAGAGAGAAAAACCCCTGCCCATTCTTCTGAAATTTAAGTAGGCAGCCCTTGAAAGATCACTGAGAAAAGTCTGTATTTTCTCAGGTTTAAGTAAATAATTTATGCATACTTTCACTTTGGCATGATGAAGCAATTTTAGCCTTTAAAACCCACAACTACTCAGAAGGGAAAAGGTCTGGTTCCTGCAACTTAAATAATTTAAACATCCAGGTGGAAATGCTTTCAGAGCTGCTCCCTTCTGAGATAACGGAGGAAGACCCCAACATTCTGAGACACCGGGAAGAAACGGAGTAATAAAAGAGACAATCTCGTATACATTCAATATTGAGGGGAAATCCAGCATTGTTTGCTGGGAAATGATGACCGAAGAGATGCTCAGAGTACATAAATTTGCTAGGTAAAAATGCTTTGGAAAAAAAAAAAAATATTGCCCTAGAGCTACAGCAAACATGCTTTGCAAAAGAGCACGTCAAAAATATCCCTCTGCCCTCTAAACCAAGCCAGAAATGGTTTGTGTACGCTTAAGGGTTAGGCAGATGTTAGGGGTCACTGAAGAAGCTGTGTGTAAAACTGCACCACCAGCACCGGCTTCTGAATTTACAGAAATGAGTACGTCGCCTAACCCAGAGCTGAGCAGCTCCGTGCCGATGAGAAATGAAAAAGTACCCGGGCTACTTCAACCTTTCCCACATTAGATGGTAGATGTGAAACTCTTGAGATATGTGCAAAAATTGATCAGCTTTAAAGACAGGTAAGAACAGCCTTCTGAGTCAGTGTCTGTCACCCTCCTGTTGGCTTTTGTCACAACCAGTGCATTGCCAATGGTGTCCTGGGGAAGGGTGGGATGCCCTATGGGAGTTGGTGGTTATGGGAAGAAATACTTTAAAAAAAAAATCAAAAAGAAAGGACCAACAGTATAGGTATTACTAGAACTAGATAACTGGTAATGATTTCACATAGTATTAAGCTCCGTTAATCAAGATGTCTCCCAGTAAATAGCATTACTGAAATGAACATTTGGCTCGGACCCAAGGACAGACATGCCTCGGACTGCTCTCCCCTTTGGTATGTATCGAGCAGAAAGTATTAGAGGGAGAGTTAGCAGTGACCCACATATCTAAACCACCAGCATTTTCTGTTAGGGAAAAAATATCTGATTGTCCTCTCTAACTGGCTTTAAAGCCTCCATTGTTCGTTGTGAGCCTTCAAAACACGCCATGGACAATGTCCCGGGGACGGAGAGACGCCTTCTGCACACCCGTAGTGTTCTTCATGGGTTTTGCAGAGACAGGGACTCCTAAATGCCCGGGAGCCTTTCCTCACTCATGTTCCTCAAGAGAACGGTGGTAACACACCAAATTAATAACGGCGCACGTCCCTCCTAAGGCCAAACTGGTCCCAGTGCCAGCACTCACATCTGCAGCACAGTCACAGTCTGGCATCAGGAGCAAACAGGAGGTGCCTTGGGGAGGAGAAGGAAGAGAGGAAGAAGAAGAGAGGAGGCCAAACCTGTGCCCTCATGTGGGATTTTCCCCAGCACTCTTCACCTATGGTTTCCTACTCCTCCGCAAGTCACCTGAGAAGGGAAGCGAGAAATAAGCCGTGCTTCTCCCGCCACCCCTCCATCGAGCACAGAGTGCTGTATTTTCCATGGCCTATTTCCCTTTTTTATTTTTTCCTACCAGGTGTCTCACTCAATATATCCTGATCAATGCAAAAAAGGGCAAAATTCATGCCTTGCAACACTAGAAAAGCTCCAGTTGCTGTTGAGACTGATGCTCTTTCAGCATAGATTTTTGTTGCTGTGCACGTGAGAAACTACTGGCTGCCAGTGTGTGTGTGTTTATGGAGTAACACCACCTCCAGAGCCTGCTTCCCACCAGACTTTGAGCTTAAAATGGCTCAGAATTTTCCTATCTACATGTGCCTCGTGGTCAGCTGAAATGTTCTTATTAGACTGGTCCCCAACCTTATCCTCGCAGCCAAAAGGAAATGTGGAGCTGGACATAAGAGGCTGTTGAAACCACATGTCATGTTTGGGTTTGCTGTGTCATAATGATTTTATTCTGGTTGGGATAAGGCTTTCTGCAGCTGTTTTCCTATGGAGCTGATGGCAAAGGGCAAGGACTCAGCTGATACTGAGCAAAAGGGAGCAGAAGCAAGAGGGGAGATGTCCCAGCAGAGAAAACATCTCTGTTAAAAAGGCATTATTTGTGTTGTTTTAAGTGTATAAACTTCACAGGCATTGCCTGTGGTTAAGAGGTAAAAGAAGGAATGTGGAATGAGGCTTCAGTCCTCAAGCCTTCAAGTATTTTCCCTTTCTTTTGACCTTCTGTATTTTTTACCTTTTTTAAATGTGATATTAATAGTGGCACCCCAGACACAGCCTCACCTGCAGCAAAGAGTGGCTGTCCCAGGTGCTCCTACACCTCCCCATTACCAGGGAAAGAAATTCTTCTTCCCTCAGTTCCCTCACTGGCAGGACTACTACCTGTCTGGGCAGGATGGCCTCAGCCTCTAATTAATGTACCAAAATGTACAACAGTTATCCCTGCACCAGGTGCCTGCCCGAAACCCTCAGCTCATTGCTTTGGGATTATGAACATCCTTTAGGTGCTGCTGGGTGGGTTCAAGTTTCAGCTGATACCTACCTTGAGGTGAAGAGAACATGTATTTTTGACAGAAAAAGATCCTACTTGAAATTTAAAGTTATTCACTCTTTTAATGCAAAACCAAAGTATGGCCTGTGACAGGACAACATTTCATGACAGAAAGTTAATTGTTCGTGGTTAATTTAGTTTCTGAACAAAGTGTGTATCACATTTTTTGGAGGCCTTTCTGCTGGCTTATGCCTTACACCCGTGAGTTTTGATGGAGACTGGAGAACTTAGGTTCGCAAACCTGCACAATTTAGAGCACTAGAATAACCATTATATCAACATCAGGAACAAAGCAAGCTCAGGGACTGTGTTAAACTCCTCTCACAACAACCCAAAAAATAAAGAGGCAGCCCATTTGGCACTGAGCTCTCTGAGGAAACTGCATGAACCCGAGGTGAAAGGCCTTTTCTTCTGTTCCCAGGCTGCTAAACCATCTAACTCTCCTCATTCATTACCCCGAGTTAAGCTTTGCAAGCTTACAGTAAACCTGGGAGAGCTCAGGTTTTGTACAGAGGAATTTCACATTAAGGATTCTCTTCCCCTGCCTCCAGCCTGTTCCCCTGAATCTTCAAACAGAACACCTGATGTAAACCTAAAATCCTAATCTAGCCTGAAGTGCATTAATAGGAGCTTTGATTTTTCTGTTTAAAAAAGAAAAGAATTAGCTCCATAATCCTACTAGTTATACTTCTAACAATATTATTTTAAGACAATTAATTCATATTTAAAAATAATGAAATTACTAGCACAAGACACTAAACTTCTTTTGGTATATTAAATTGGGCAGATTGCTTCTCTCCTTCTAATTATGAATGTAGCAGTTACAAAAGAAACTGTCATTTTGATAGAGTAAAAGACAATCTGTCTGCCAAAAGTGTCCAACCATAATTCTAAAAAAAAAGTCATCTGCATCAAGAACATGCTACTTTGTTTGATGTACTGTCTTATTGGAAACCTAATTTGCTTTCAACCTCTGAGACAACACATAACATAAGTTTGTGTGACTAATTTTCTTGGAAATATGAGTAATTAGAATAAGGGACCATTTCCATTGCAGGAACGGGTAGTTTTCAAAATCCGAAATAAACGCTTTAAGTTGCTTTCTTTTCCCTTTCAGCTGCATATTCCAAAAGGAAAAGGGACGGCTTTGTACAGCAGAATGTAAACTCATATGTAAATTGTGAACTACTGCAAAGTATGGAGAGGTTTATTACCTGAGGTGAGCACTCCCAGAGCTCCTGGAGTATAAAAGCATTAGCCGTATGTTCTAACCGAGTAATAAAAATCAATAAACAGGAACCCCCCACCTGTGCTATGGCCCCAGTGTTAAGTTTTATACACGTAGTAATAGTGCATATCAATTTTCACCACCCTTCCTACGCTAGCTATTACAAGGCGTACAACCACCGGAGGGACTGCGAGAGCAGTGCCATTCATCCCACGGAGTTGTCCAGATGCCAGCTCCATTGCATCATTGTCAATTTTATTCCATCTACAACTGGACAAGGCTGCAGCCCCGGCTCCTATCCACCCACTCAACCCTGCAACAATTGCAAACTCTGTTCGGCTGGTTAAAGAGTTTACAAGCCAGCTGAAAGAAAACAGAACAGTTGCATATTAATGCACCCAACCCCTGAAAGATCACATAATGGAGCGGGAGAAATGTGTAACTGCAACCAATATGGGATCTTGTCCAGCTGCCGCAGCCTGTGGATCAGTGACCGTGTTTTTAAATAAATTAATGATAAGCATCCATATGCAGCTGCGCCAGGTTCTGACTGCAACTAGTTGTGTTGCTGGAGGCTGCTTAGTTGCTCGGAGGCATGGGAAGCGGGGATCATCAAAAAGTTAGTGGATATTAAAAATCAAACAACCTTAAAGATATGGTAACTCTGCCAGGTTGCAAAAAGAACTACTAAATCACACTTATCTTATAATTAAAAAGAATGCCCCTGATAAGGCAGGGAGGAGTATGAGAATAAACCTTTGCCACATATTTTCCGCTATTCATTAATCTATGGAAATAAGGGTGGCAGGTTTATTTAAGTATCAAGGAGACCAGGAAAGTTGGTTGCTTTTCATTTTCAAATCTGGACTGAAAAAAAAAAAAGGCCACCCCCAAAAAACTTTCAGAAATCTTTCATTCTACAAGCATCTTTTAAAAGTATCAGGCTTTCTAATTACAGCCCAAAGGTGACCACTGCAGCCTTTAGCAAGTAATGAGAAGCATTTGAGGATGAAGGCTTTGATTCTGAAATAAGCATGACCCAAGTGTAGTCTCCCTTTACAAAAAAAAAAAAAAAAAAAAAGCTGCTGTAATTTCAGTTTTAGTAGGCAAGAAGGAAAGAAAAAAATGGAAAAAATACCCCAGCACTTGACGATGACCCTTTCTCCCCTCCCCAACAAAAAGACAAGGAGTTTTATCTGCCTGAGGTTGCCTCTGATAGTGCTTATGGTCCGGAAGTACCACTCATGGGCACTTAAAGCAGCATCACTCAGAAGCATAAAAATAGAATAAAGTTGTACAGCAAATGAGAAATTATGATATAACTCAAGTGTTGCGACACGAAACAAGCAAAACGAATGCTCCCGACATTCCCTGGAACTGATAAAAATCTATCTGAAATTAGTAGTGCCATCAAGGTGTTGCTTAGGATGAAGTAGTGCCTTTAAAAGCTCTTTGCAGTAAGAGTCATGACAGCTTTGTGGTGAAGCTAACCATTTTAGGCAATGGGAAGAAAGTAAGACCATTGTAGTTGTGAACAGCTGGCATACAATAGATAATTTAAGGGAAAGTGACCCTCATGTATAATTTTTAACTGAAGAACTGTCAAGCCCCATTAGTTCCAATAGGGCCTAGTAGCACCGAGGCAGGTTTATAGGGGCATTGTATGGGAAGAGTTTCCAACAGAGCAGCAAAAAAACCCAAACCACCAAGCAAACAAAAAAACCCCAAACAACTCAAAACAAAAAACCAAACCAACATCCCCCCCCCCAAAAAAAAACAAAAAACAAACAAACCTCAAACATCTTAAGGGAACTTTTGTAGATTCAGAATTTTTTTTTTTTTTTAATTTTAGCTGCTGTTTGAGATGATGACATCCTTGCTTTTCACAGTAAACAGTACTTTACAGAACACAGTAAACAGTAAAAATATGTTTTGGAGCCATTTTAGCCATTTTCTGCTGTTTGAGACAATGGCACCTTCACTTTTCTTTCCAGAAGAGAATGCAGAAAATGGCAAAAACATATTCTGGAGCCAGTTTAGCCATGTTCTGAGCCACATGTGCTGATAATGGTGAGGAATTCTGAAAGACACCCATTAAATGCAGAAACCGTGCTGTTAAATTGACATCACCACCTTGGCTAGTGAATAAAAAGCCAAGTAAAAGAGCAAGAGAAGAAAGCAGAACTCCTTAAATAAGTGCAAATAATGGAGGATAGAACCTGAGTAGAACATAAAAAGTGAGCAAGTTAGGTAAAATAAAGCTCCAGCACCGTTTCTGCAGACATATTTTAGAGGCCAGTCCAACATTATAAACAATTGCTATAAAACCTGAAAGGTCCAGGTGTCGCTAAGTCATGTTTACTTTATGGCTTTCACTTTGCTATTTGGCAGGACTTCTAAGACCATACTGAGTGATGTTGCCCTTAACTTAAAGTGCTATAACTTTCTTGCCCAAACTTAAAAGAGATACTGTAAAATTATTTAGCAACTTCTTGGGTCATAAACCCAGAGTCCTCTCCTGTGTGTCAGTCAGCTCCCATTAAATGCTGCATTTTGATGGTGAGTGTGTGGTGGGTCTTTGGTACATCCGTGGGAATTGGGGTGAAGAGGGGGAACACTAAGGTTATGTCTCTTCTCCTCCTAAGGGTCTAAACTGCTGGCAAACTCCTGGACACTTGAGAGGACAGTGGAAATGGGAATAAAACCAGTAAATACAGGCAAAGTCTTGTGCTTATCTCATTTCCTTATGAGGTTCTCCTTCCTTGGGGAAAGTGGCACGGTAGAAGGGTGTCGGGTTTGGGGCAACGTATTTCCCTACACCATTGGCGTCCCAACATCATTTCCACCAGGGCCAAGAGGAGGTGAGTGACACAAAACCCAGAAGACTCTCACAGCTGAAGTCAATATTTCGTTTTAAGTAAATGAGATTAGCTGATTCTGGCCTTAACAAGTTGACTTAAGGCCTATATATCTGAAAAAAAAAGATATGGACTGTCATTTAAAGAAATGATAAGGAAACCATCCTTTTAAACTTAAGTCAAATAGTATGACAATAAAGTAAGGAGTTATAGGTACAGTAGATTGTCCTTTACTACACACTCTATTACATGTAGTCATTAGGACAGCTATAAAAAGAAGGTTTAAATACTAATGTATTTTTTAATTTGTTTTATACCCTAAACAAGCAATCAATGTACATTAATAAACATAATTGGTTTTTTGGCATTTGTCCATTCATTTGGTCTACCTTGTCAGCTCTGGCAAACACATCAGCAAAATTCAGTAACCACAATACACAAGAAGGAAACACCAGTGAGGCCATCTCAAATATGCATAATGTATTGAATTAGTTTGCTGCTCAGCTATTGACAGACTGAAACCTCCAAAGTTGGCCGTAACTGTCCTCCTGTCTGTCTTAAACAATGACTTTGACAGGTTTTTGTCCACAAATACAGCTTTTGAGTGCTAGTGCAGAGAACCTTTAACGAGGTGGTAAATATGTTTACCTTTGATAAGGTGAGCTGCCTGATAAGATAAGGTGGATGGCCACTTTTCAAAAGCAAACATGTACAGAGCTCCGAGCTTTCACCCAGGAGCTGTGCTGGATTTGATCAGCGTAGGGAAACGTCTACACACTTCGGAATAGCTTCCTGAAATCAATTTGTTCCTTTTCAGTTTTAATTATAAAATACCACTCGCTAGAGAGAGATTTATTTACTCAAGAGGGTGCAATGTTGGAGATGGATGTGCAAAAGGTGCTCATCTCTGTAGTCTCATCAATTAGGGTACAGCTTTTGGTTTAACTAGGACACCATGGGTATCTACCTCCTGGTGTGTCACCTCCAAGCAATCCCCATCCAAGGGACATCCTGTAAATGGAAGAGATCGGGAAATATCTCAAAGGAGGAGGCTCTCATTGATCTCGTGTGATTATCCTGAGTGCTAGTGACCAGAGAAATATATACCAAGGAAAAGCTCCACTGGGGGCAAAAATCTGTGTCGAGACCCTCTAATGCTTCCTGACATCTCTACCAGGTCCTCTCTGTAGGTGACCCTACCAAAACAATTCTGGCTGGCCCGTTGGTTGTAGGCAAGAAGATGAGAGGTAACGTGGGCAGCGTCTGTGCTGCAGAAATTTCTTAAAATGTCATTTGTCAGAGGAAAGGAAAATGAGATTGTTTCGAGAAGAGCTCAAGCTGAAAAGTCCAAAATGGGAGCTCCACTAAAGGCTTTAACGTACTAGAAAATTTATGAAAACATGAATAAAAGGTAACTTATTCAGTGTCAGCCTTACATATTTATAGTTTAAAAATTAGTCAAAGTTTATGTCCCGAGGTTGCACCTACAGGAAGCCAGATGTGTGCCTTCTGCATGTGACCTAAGACAGGCCTGAAGCAACAACTAGATAATTTCTCGCTCATACTCCACACCGTCGATTGCGGCGGCTTTCTGAGGTGAGAGAATCTGACAGCACTAACTCTCCAGGGCAGAACTTTCCAGTCAAGTGGATCAACGGACTGAAAATCTCTTATGAATAGTCATTAGGCCTTCATTACAAACCCCTCACAACCCAGTTCTCTTTTCGCAACCAAATGCCTTTTGTCATCTTCACAAGGTGCATCATTTAATTACCAATTGATTTCTTTATATATGACAACATGTCAGATAGCAAAATACAGTGTATCTCCCTTAGGGGGAGAAGTCTGTTAACTATCAGCATGCCAGATTACTGAATTTAGCTGGAAGACAGCTATTCCCTCCACTGCGCCTTTATTTTAACTCGCTTTCGAGTTTTCCAGAGGAGCAATGCGGACAAGAGGCAAAGGCAGGGAGCAGGGTGCAAAGAGGGATTATTTCCCCCCCTCCTGTTCTGTCAAAAAATTAATGCTGACTTCCAACATTTCTCACTCTGTTTTTAGGCCTGGGCACCTCATGCACGCATACGTGTACATTGGCATCGGCGGCTGTGTGCACACACGGAGCCGGGCTCAAGCACGTCAAACAATTGTTCTCATTATCCCAGGAATTTACCCAGCTTCTGACTCTGCTAGCATGCTGAATCTTCCCCTTCACAACTGCAGCCTGATAATCAAGCCAGTACTGTATTAATAAGCTGAATAATAAGGGAATTTCAGAAATGTACAGGACTATTATACCGTAACAATAAAACCTCAAACTGAGTAAACCAGAGCAGCGCTGAAGGTAGGCGTCGGGAAAGAATGAAACCAGTGTTGCAGTAATGCACCCCATTGTATGGCAGTGTAAATGCCTGCTTCTTTCATACACAGAAGCTACATTACACGAGTCCGAAATGTTCTCAGAGCATCACTGTGCCTGGTTGTGATAGAACCTGGCACCAGCAAGCACTGAAAGCTGACATTATACTGTAGGATGTGCTGCAGGTGTGCAGGCCTGCGAACGTGCTCTAATTACATATTTTCCTGCAGAGTAACAATTAAGGTCGCCAAAATAATTGCCAGTTTCTTAATCCCTCTCTAACAAGACTGACATAAGGAATGGTTTCTTTTTCTCTGGTTATTTTAAAAGTGTTCTCAAGATTTTGGTTTTTTTTCCTAGTGCGCCGCATAAAACTAATTCTTACATTCAAATGTGTGATTATAGCCATTGTTGCTGCTGAGATGGGGTTTTCTTTTAAGCCCAAACCTTTTCTCAATTCTAGAGTACAACTAAAATAATGAAGAAATGCTGATTGTATAACCTGGCGTGCTGTTTCAACATTTTCCCTGCAAGAAGGTACCTTTTTTCTCTTTCTGCATGCATTTGCTCTGTGTTTTGGAGCTCTTTTTCAAGACTACAAGCTTGAGGCTGGTGCTCAGAGCACTCCACAGTGGCATTAGGACTGCACTATTCAAGTCAGGCAGCCAGAGAACTACAGAGTCCTGTCTGTGCCCAGGGTTCAATAAAGAATCACCTTTATTTTCATTACAACTGGCCTTATCTACTGTGAGAGACATTACAGAGGCTTCTTTCTCAGCGGCGTCAAGCACTCGACTTCAAACAATTGAAACAATTGTAGTACATGAGACAGAAAGGAGATGTCTAGTGCATCCATTTGCAAAGCTGAGACATTTAACAGCAACCATTATATATTGTAGCTATGTATAGCTCTCTTGCAGACCTTGGGAATAGTGGCCAATCTGAGTCAAACTCAGGAAGGGCATCAGTGGCCAAAAAGCGATTGCTTTTTGCTGGGAAGCACCAATTATATGAGCCAGGAGCCCTCCATCCCTCTCCTCCAACTCTTACAGAAAAATGTCAGAGAAAGCCTTGGTCTCGGTCTCCACAAATAGAGCTCCTTTTCTAGTGTCTCAGAGTTTTAGGCTCAGCTCAAGGCTTGGCTCAAAGCTCGACTGAAGAGGTTGCTGAGAACACCTATTTGAAGTGACTTCTGCAGAACCTGGGCCAGACCAATTCAGTGTCTCTGAATAAAGACTCTGAAAGGTGTTTAATATAGAAATACAAGGACATCTGTATTCAGTCATGTTAAGACAAACCTTCACTTCTCAGTTGAGCCAAAGGTTAATAGTCTGCTCTTGATTGTACTTTTAAAAGTAGAACTCCTTTCCAGTATTCCGACAGAGCCTGCTGTCCCTGCTCTACCTTTGTGCATATCCTACTGATGTCAGAATGAGTATTTCTTATGTCAGAATTAAATTTATCTGAGCAACCCCAAAGATCAAACAAAAAATGCCACACAGCCCCAGTCAAAGGGTGTCCAGCAGTATGCCAGATAGATTGGCTTGACATGCAAAATCACATTCAAACATCCAAGAATATTAGCATTAATGAACCAGGCAAGACACCCTTTGATAATTGCTGGCAATCCAAAAACTTTGCTCTGAGGATATTTAAAGTAAACTGTTATCATCTGATTGCCAGTTTTAATCCCACTGATATAAGCTGCCACAACCTGTCAGCATTAAATATATAACAAGGGAGTATGAATATAAACTTCTGCTGGGGTGTGTAGGTAGATGTCCACCTTTGCAAAGGGCATTACATGTACACAGACTTCAAAATTGATACTAATATCACAGACTCCTACTAAGTTACTAGTTTTACTGCTGACTCCACTACTCACTTTCTAAATTTGTCCCTCTTTCCTACACTTCTCTTGAAGTCTTCCTTCAACAGAGATGAGCTAATCAGTTGCTTAGACACCCATCCTCATAAAGCTGTTCACATCTTTTTATGCTTCACCTGCAAAAGCCACAACAGTGGTACTGTGATACAGGAAAATGTATTTTCCCTCATTGTACTTATTACTTTGCGACGGTCATTGATTTACTCTGCAAGTGAGTAAACAAAGGAAATTTAAACTTTAATGGATATTAAATTATTTGCAAAATTAATCGTTTGCTCTTCTCGAAAGGGACAAATGTATTTTGTTCCCTTGAAACCTACTTAGAAAGGCTGCGTGGGAATGATAAAACTCAAAGCTCGGGGTCATCTACAACCAGCTCAAAATTTTCAAACCTGGTGATTTCATTAAGACTGCGTATGGAAACATGTGGTGTGTTTCTCCAAGGAGTGAACGCCACATAACTTAACCCATGCACTTGTAGGCACTGAATCTTCAGTCTCCAGCATATCTGCCACACTAGGAGATGTTGCTGTAGGCACCTAACTGGGGATCCAGGATGGAAAATAGTGGATTTAATGGATCCATAGTCTACAGGGACTGCAGGCACTGGGAAAGGTCACAGCAGAAGGCAAATCAGTGCCAAACCATGACCCTAAGAGAGGGCCAAGTCTTCTTGGTTTTATTCATGTGAGAATTGTACTGATTTCAGTAAGGAAGACATGGCCCTGTTTACATGAAAATGCTTCGAAGGGAAATATTTTAGGTTTTGGAGCAAAGCCTCATTTACACTCTTACAAAGAAACTATGAAGAGTTACAAATGAGCTGCAGAGTATATTATAAAATACATTTTAAAAGTTACACATGCTCAGAGATGGATAACATGAAAATAAAAGTAGGTGCAATATCCAAGATGAACATTTCTGCTGAGCAGAGATCACGCGAGAAAGCATTGCACAGGCATAACTTTGCAGATAATCAAAGCCAAGTATTAATATATTTTTATCAGTCCACCTTCTAAACAATATTTCAGTAGATTTCCTTTCACACAGTGATATTTGTAATAAATGTTCTGCCTTTGTTTTAAAGTCAGTCTGTAGAAAGATGACATCAGCTTAGCAAACAATAAAGTGCCTGTAATATTGTCTCCAGAGGGCTGTTACATTTACTTTGTAGCAGTAAAATTCAATTTTCAAAAAACACTACATGAATGATGTTAGGTTATTAACCCTATCACCACCGTAAAACATCATCATTGTGTGCAGAATGTAGGTCACTATCTAGGAGCTAGAAGTTGCTTTTTGTTAAATAATCCATTTAAGCTGCTTTTCTTTCCTATAGCTTGGGTTGTGTCCCTTCCCTTTGAAAAAACAAACCAAAAAACAGTCTCATTTTTAATCTCAAGGCTCTGAGCAAGCGTCCTTATTACACATCTCATTTTAAGGTGTTCTTCCTTTGTTACTTTCAGATTTGGCCGCACACTTTTGAAGAGCGACTCTCTGTGAATTCTTGTTATTCAGAGCTGCTCTCAAAGAGAGAGAGGAGGAAAAAAAAGTGTATCAGATCAGCCTACGCCTGTGGTGACTCTCACAAGTTTCAGTTCAAGGAAAGAGAAGAAAATCAGCAGCTACAAATTCTGACTCATTTTGAAATTCCAGCGCAATTGAGTAGCGACCGTCCCGATTTGGGGACCGATTCCTCAGCCCCTGCTCATGCTCAGAGCTCCTGGCTGACCCTGGTTTTCCTAAGCAAGCTCCACTGAGCCAGGGGAAAGAAAGATCAGTGAGCAAACTGTCTGCAAGCCAACCCGTCACATGGTTCCCTATAAAGAGGATTTGCATACCTGACACAGCTATGGAAATATTCCCCGTCTGGGAAGGGGCGAGAAAGAAGTACTAATGGCAGCCCGCTATCAGGATGCAAGGGGTTAACTAGTTAAACTTCTACAACCCCCCACAGTAACTTTCCAAAAGCTGACAATAAGTAAAAGAAGTGCTGGTTATCCATTTTTTAAAGGGATGGGATTGGTTTTAGAAGAAAGGGAAAGAGGATCAAACACCTCAGAGCAACAAAAGGTTGTGTCAGAGGGCCCTCAATCACAAACCTCCTTCAACAAGAGATATTCCAACCTTCCAGAGCAGTTACCCAGGCAGCATGGCTAAAAAGTTCCCTGACATGAAAAGAACAAAAACAGAAGGGACAGAGGTAGTTATTGTTATGCACACTCCTCTCTTTTTTTTTTTTTTCTGGGGCTTTTTTTCTCCCCCACAAAACTTTTTGCATAAGCTGTTCGAGGGAGAAGTAATAGCGTTACTTATTGAAAAGAAATCCCCCCTTTTTTGCATCTCCTACCTCCTAGGTTGCGAGGTATGGCCCAGCAGATTCTCAGCCAGGAACACCTGATGAATGGGGAAGGTCAGCTCCATGAATGCTTCAAAAGAGGCATCCGAAATTAATACACGTAATTATAAGAGTGTAAATGTCTCCTGGCTTTCATCGCCCCCTGAGCACATATTTGATTTTTTTTTTCTCTTCCAGACAAGCAAAGTTGTGTGCGCACAAAGAATGTAAATTATTTGCATTTGCGGTGTCAGGTCTTGGAGGTATCTTAACAGCATGTAAGAATTTTCCACTTAAATGTAAATTATTAACAAGTCAGAGTTTTCATTTGTTTTATCTCCTGATGTGCAATCTAAATAAATAAATGGCACACTTTACAGTGTTCACCACCCACTTCTCTGCTCTTTCAGAAACATATTTTATATATGCTACCTCTGCTTGAATAGGATGGTGGATTATTCGCTCTTTCATCATTTATCTTTGTCTCAGTGCTTCTGAGGGGTTGAGGTTGTTGTTTTTTTGCTAAAACAAATTTACCTCTGGTACTTCATCAAGTTTTCCTGTGTAATATCGCTAAGTAAACAACACAGTGGTTTATTCATAAAATATTCATATTTCAAAATGTTCCTTCCCAACCACCCCTCCTGGGTTTACCTATGTTTACAAATATGTAAGCCTTGTTAATATGCCTTGTCTGGGGAATGGTGAGTAGTGACCCTCCTTGAGGCACAGCTCTCGCTGAAGAAGTGTATTATTTCAGCTGGGAGAACAGCAAAGCTCTGGGATGAGACTGATTGATTAAGACCAGATGGATGGCCACACATAGGTGTGACAAAAATAGAAACGCATTGCAAACATTCCTGGCATTGTCCTCCTGTGGTCTGGGAGGTGGATGGACCCGGTGGTACCTTATCTACCTCCTGATGGGCTCCAGAATTGAAGAATGTTAATGAATGATAACTCTGCTTCGCCTGCCTTACAGTGACACTTATTACAATGAATCAAGCTTAAAACTGTATCTCGTAAATAAACTCTAGGTTCCCCCCTTCCCTGATCAAAAAATGACAGCTGGCATGCCACTGGAAGGCATTCTCACGTGTTTCCCTGAAATTAATTCGAAGTAAAGAACTCAGAATGAAAGAAAGAGAAGGAAAGAGAAAGAAAACAAACAGAGTGTACCCACATCCTCTCCTTAAAATTAAACTTTCAGAAACCACATAAAGGAGTAAGTGCAAAATGAATGACCTCTGGCTTGGAGAAGAATGTTTCATTGAAACCCTCTCAGCTTTTATGTTTATTGGCCATAAACTGACCAACCCTCTCCGCAAGGCTGTGGTTGTTCTTCACAGGAATGCCAAACCAAGGGCTTGAATCTTACTCGCCTTTCTGAAGTGAGGGGTCCCAAGAAAAAAGGAAAGGTGATGAGCAGGATGAGGCCCACTGTGACCAGGCACTCCTTAAAGCTGCTGTCCTTACCTGAGTATACCCACCCCTTATCTTTCATCATGGCACATGATGTATCTCTCACTCTAGGAAAAATGCCATTAACTAAACATTCCCATTCACATGGAGAGGGACAGGAGCTGTGAGAAGAAGGTGAGAAGGAGTGCAAGACCAGGCTCTCAGGGCCACCTCATTCCTGTCCCTCCACCCATTGCACATCACAGATCAGTTGCTTGGAGAGCCTCAGGGGTCAGCCGCAACACCAAAACGCACTTCAAAATCACAGGGGGATCTCAAGTCTGCTTCTGGCACGGCCTTTTTCCCATGGCACCGCACAGCACCTCATGACAGCCATGGAGGAAGATGGGAGAAACCAGACCCTCAAGTTTTCTCTCTCTCTCCCTAAAACTCCTGTTCAGCCCCAGCATGAGCTTTTCATTCCCACTCCTCTCACATAGGGCTGAAACGATTACCTACTTGTTATAAATCTTCTCAGGTTTCACAGGCACACATTTGCCGGTAGGTTCCCGACCAGCATTTCAGGACATTGGTCACACAGAGACACATTCTCACACATGCAAAAGCCCTATGATGGATCAGGGGCTCCTCCATTCACCCCTCCAGTTTAAGCAAAACCGTTCCTAATATACCTTTTCATACGTGAAGCATAATGAATGTACCTTTTCTTATGCATGTACAATACTGTACTTTCACCCACTGGCAAAGAAGTTCGCTAAATTACTAAGAGCGTTTAAAGAGGTGGCATTCATTGTAATATACAAAGGAATTTAAAGCACATTTACAAATGAATCGGCAGGCACGCCAACAGGAAAAACAAGGTTAAATGTAAAATTTAAAAAAAAAAAATGAGGATTGCTTGAAATTATTATTATGATATGAAAATGTTTGTCCATCTCACAGGCTGAAAACTACTTAATTTCTCTTCATCTGCAATTCAGGTGATGGTGGTTTTAAAGAAATATTCTTTTCCTTGATTTCCTTCTCCCCTCCCCAACTGAGTAATAAAACATAGACTGATTTAAATAAGAATCATTATGCTCAGAAGGCCTCCTCTGGCTGGAAGACTTTTGTTCCACATGTCCCATAATCTCACTCCCACATGGCTGCCATAAAGTTGATGCTGAAATCAAACTCTACTATAGAATTTGCTCTTACACACAGTCAAAATATGAATATCAGTTTGGGGAAAGGAGTCCCATAATTTAGGTAATAGGAGAAATATACTTGGGATAGAAGCCTCTTGACTTTACTGCTCCTTTCCCTGTGTTTTTCCCTCATCCAGGTTGCTATTAGCATATGAAAAATGCTTTTAATTTTATCCATTTCTGGCCACTTCTGTCACACACACAAGCGAGATAGCATATAGGTTTCAACTTATCTCTACTCTACCACCTCAGCAGCAAGTTTAAAATAGATCACGCTCTTTTAGTTATTTGCAGCCAAGGTGTGTGTAACTCCCTTCCTGAACAAAACCTGATAAAGGAGGAGCAAGCCAGACCATGAGAGGCAATTTGCTCCCAACTCAACCCCAAATGTCTCTTCTGCAGCATCTACCAGCGTTAGTTTCACTTGAAAAGTGAAAAGTACAAGTCTGAGCAGTTCTCACCCGTAACTCAGGTTGCAACTTAGCAAGACTGGAAGTTATGGCCCTATTTTTAAACACTTTCTATTTGTTGTTTATCTGTTTCCTTAAAACTCCCACTCCCGCCCCTGCCCTATGGACGGAGCGCACGCGGCATGGCAGCTCCCACGCGCCCTTTGCCAAGACAAGGCGACTTTGTTTTACACCCAGCAACATCTTCCAGCCAAACCCTATCCCCAAATTCTTCCCAGGCGCACGTGACACGAGGTAATCCATGGCAGAGCCCAGAGAAAGCTCTCAGCAATATGCAATCCATTTTCACACATGCTGTGGATCTCATGGCGTCAGTCATATGGTCATTGCACACACAAAATATTTAAAGCCCGTTTCTGCTACTTTTTAAGTAAATTAAAAACTCCCATTGCCTCCCAGGCAATTAAGCTGAGGCCCTAGGACTGGCTTAAAGCGGTGAGGCACTGATCATTTGCATTTAGTGGTATTTGGCCTGAAAATATTTGTGGCTTGGTAAAATTTTGCACGCACACTCTCCAACTAAGGTTTTTGGGACATGCTGGGGAAATGGCTATTTTTGCATGAATGTTAAAAAAAAAAACAAAACCAAACCAAAACCCATGAAATTATGCTCTGTTTTAATGAAAGGGTGGTTTTGCTTGACAAAACATATGTCTTTTATTAACAGTATTAATAGAAATAGGCCTGCTTTCCAACTTGCAATGAAATGTGACAAAACCCAGGACTCGGTTCTCAACTGAGCTTCAGGCACCTTTGCAACCCACTGGAGCCCTGCCCTAACAAAATTCATCTCCTGGGAAAAAAGCCACCTCCCTGAGCATCCCACTAAATATCTTCAAGGCTGGGAGCTACAGGAGGAGTTCATTTTGCAGGATACTCTCTTCTGCTGTGAAATTCAGGAGAACCTCTTTGCATCATGCAGCAGCCAAAATGGATCTGCCTGTACATTTTTTTTTCCCTTAGAACAGCCCAAAGGAGCCGTGGGAATGGCTTTTGCCAGTGGTGCTAACTCATCTACAGTGGTTAATAATAGTCAGGCAAGCACCAACCTTCGGGATTCAGCAAGGCCCTTGGATCCAAAAGGCTGCAGGAGAAATCCCTGGAAGAGTCCAATTCAGCTCAGACAAGAAGAGCCTGCCTTGCTAGAAGTTATAGCATGAGGAATTTAAGAGCACCTTGCAATAATCAGAGGGATTAAGCTGATCAACAAAGCACCTGAAACAACTTTTCCTTCCCACCTCAACTGGGAGAGGAAGTGGGCTCCCATAAGTAAATAAACCAGCACAGTCCTTTCTCATTTTGACCATTTCTCACTGTTTTACTCAACTGCCAGGCAGACAGAAGCCTCAACCCTGACAACACTCATGTGAAAACTCCTGGTTTGATTTTTTTTGTAACTTGCCCGACTTCTTTATTAAAGACTCTCTGGCTGTGAGTGGGTGTCAGAGGCGCAGTATTTCACAGATCTGTGGGTCAGTGCCTCATTTTGCTCTTCATCGAGATATTAAAAGTTGCTCTTATTATGGAAAGCATGAAGAAAAATAACCAACTCAAACTAAACCAATAGTCTCTGGGTATATTTATTTTATGATGATGGCAATGAAGTAGCCCCTTATATATTTTCTGTTGTCTTCAGTAAAGACACACTTTAATCACAACCTGACGTATGAAACCTGCCTATTGGCCTATTGATATTTCTTTTGCACTGAGCAAGAAGCCAATATCCTATTTTAAATATAACTTTTGAAAACGACATTACCTAAGAAAAAGCTAGCAGTATTCCTGATAAAATATACTGTGGTGGGACTGAAAAGTGCATGCAAAGCAAGCTGCATTATTAGAATGTTTAAATATTAATTATACCGCTATGTAGTAAAGATGATCAACTGTGAGTGTCAACTAATTTTCTAAAAGCTGCAATGTTGGATTTTGTCTAAACTTCTATTGTTCAGCTAAAACTAAAAGCCCAGCAAGTTTAGTCTACTGGAGTGTGTTTATTTTTATTGGTTTCTGCATAATTTTTTTTAACATAAACCAACTTTAACCCCTTTACTGTAATCTGTGCCAGTGGAACTCCAATAGCACATCATAAAATTCCTATAATTCTTCAAAGCAACGTAGCTGGAAAAGAAAAAAAACCTATGGGCACTTTGCAACAAACGCCAACCACAAGATTCAGCCAGTTAAATTTAACTCTTGCAAGCTCATTTTGCTGGCAATATACGTGTAGATATAGGTTTAGCTTGTCCTCCCATAGCCAGTTTTGTTGGGAGAAGCTCCTAGCCACCATGCTGGGCACTGAGCTGGCTCTATTGTGTGAAAAATGCCGCTCAGGTGGTAACTAGTGCTGGTAGGGGAGGGAGGCTGAGCGGACAGATGGGGAGGCAGATGTACAATGCTGCATAAAAGTAGAAAGACTTATATTATCTTCTGCAAATGCCTTAAGTGACTGAGTTCAGGCGGCAGGCAGAGGGGGACCGGGGTGGGAAATGAAGGGTTAAACACAAAATGACTGTCATTTCTTTCCCTGCGAGCAGCTATTGCTCCCTCAGACTTTTAAGAGGAGCCACAAGACTCCAGTGAGAGAATCACTTTGAGATTCTTCTGTGAAGACAAAGAAATAGTGTGCACCGAGGCTGGTAGGCTTCCTTCCGTCACTCATGGATGCTCTGCCAGGATTTCCCACCTGAGACAGATTGCGACGCATGTTCGAATCACTCATGCAGGAGAAGCAATACACAAGTTCAGTGTAAAGCCACTTTAAAAGCTCATCGGGTGCATACTTTACTTGTACAAAATACCTTATTCATGATGGAGCAGTGAGGGCCTAGGTAATTACTTGAATCAAGGTGGCCTCAGAAGTGTTTAAATCTACAAGGACACTTAGAGCATGAATAATGCAAAATAATTTGCATCTAAATTTTTTAAGTGTTCTTTATTCAAAAACTAAAATGCAGTTCCGATTAAAGTTTGATGAGTGAAAGCTGAGCACTTCATACCCACTGTGAAACGTCTCCTATTTGTGGAAATTATTTCAGACAGTGGTAAAGGGACAAAAGAGATCAAAAAAAAAAAAAAAGTTGGTGATTAATCTGCATTACTTTTAAGCCATCCTTATTTCATGATGTTTGGTGAGTAGGAAGTTAATTTCCCAACTTGATGGTCTGATACCATCTACATTTCACCCCTTTAAAGTAGCCCCATCGAAAGCACAGCTCTAATTATTAACCAAACAAAATAACTATTCTTTTGCCTTCGATAATAGTGCAAAGCTGCTCGTGGCTCTGAAATTTGTCCAGTATCTCTTAGTGCAATTAATCTCGCCTCTGTCCCCGTCAACCCCTTTGGAAAAGTCTTATGTGCAAAAATACCCTGGCTGCCTCTCGCTCTGTGTGCTTATAGGGCACAGGCTTGCATTTCTTCACTTGGAGCGTGTTGCATCCCTTTCTTTTGAGTTTGCCATTGACAGCATAAACTGCTGCGTATATCATCGGTTCAGCACTTTATTATATCGTCTCCATTCCTATTTTAGAACGTGTTGAGCAACCCCCATAAAAATTGTTAAAGAGGAAGGAGTGAACAAGACAAATGTTGTGTAATGTGCTCGCTGAAAATTATGCTTTTCTCTGCCTGAGCTGGAGGCAGAGGAGAAAAAGGGAGAAGGAAAGCATGTCAGAAACAGCCGTTTTTGCGTGCAAACATCAATGATCCTGTCGTTAAATGTGCTTAATTCATTATTATGTTCCCAATGCTCAAACCTGCCTATCTTGCTGGTGGGAAGGCACTGAGAGAAGAGGCATTCAAAGTTGGAGAGTTCGCAGATCCCTGGAGATTTCTACAAGAGAATCTCCGCAGATCTGCTCTCCGTTTGTTCCTGCACTCCAACCCCAGTGTCTCACTGTAGTATGAGAGCCAGACCTTTCAGAAAGCAGGCCCAGCAGCCAGAGGGATGTTTTTTTTCCAGCTGCTAAAACCTCAGGTCGAGAAATCTGCTGGGATCCAACAGGTTAGGCAAGAGAAAGCTTCGACAGGCAGCGAAGTTTTAAGTGCCGGCTCACTGCGAGCAGCTAAACTTTAAAGGCCCCTTTGCAAAGGAAAATCATTTTCCTGCTGCAGCTCTTATAAAGAATAAAGACTTCCAATTTATTACCGGCTCGAAAGCTGGCTGCCACTTTATTGGACTTTCAGATGAGTGTGCTCGCCACGCTTTCTTAGGGAGAGGATCTGCTACGTTTTTCTTGGATTTGGAACAATGCGAACATTTTTTTAACTCATTGAACAAAGATTTCCCCAGCAACAGACCCCCTGCTCAGCAGGTCACCTATCTTTGCGACAGTTTTTCTTTTCCCACGCTAACCCTAGGGCTCATTTGCATAAGGTCTCTGTTGTGACAATTAGTTTCAGGTGAGCTGATTTCTATGAGGTTTGCCCAAGACGATACACAAGCTCTGGGCCTCCCTGATCCTGGCCCTAATTGCGACTGACTGGCACCAGACACAATCACCCTCTTGATTCAGCAAATTGTCCTGCAAGTAGCTTGTTGTGACCCCGCAATGCACAAATCATATCATGTCAGCCCGGCATAGTAAACAGTGAATAAAGCAAATTCAAAAAAAAAAAAAAAAGGTTTCATAATAGCTCCTCCATCTTCTAGCCCCAGTGGACAAGATGAATACAAATTAAAGCTATATCATATCTGTGTGCTGGTGGAAGAGGTGTCTCTGCCCTGACTAACAGCTTTGCTTTACTGGGGAGTTTTTTGGGGATTATTTTTAATTTTCTTGGAGGGGAAAAAAAATCAGATGTAACTCAATTCCATCACCTGGGGAGAAGTTCTCCAGGTAGAGTAGAGGGGTTGCTCTAAGTATTTCCTAGGTCGTTGTTGTGGAAATAAGCAATATGCTCTTTCATCGTCTCAGAAGCTACAGGGTACATCACTATGCACAATATCTGGGCTCCCAGTAGCCTCTGCTCAGTTTAAAAAGCTGCAGAGTTTGGACAGACCCCATACTCAAGGTAAATATAGATGCAAAAGAGCATCTGACTTTTGTGGTGTCGGGAGAGAACTTTTCCCAAAGAGCCCAGGAAGGAGGCAAGGGTCCAGGGAGACCTCATCCCATTTCTGATAACCCCGTGGAGGTCAGCTTGGAATCAGATTGACATGTCAGCCAGGGAAAATATGCAGCATCTGAGATGGTCAGGAAAAAGGAGCAAATAATAAATCCAAGGTGACAAATGCAAAGTTAAGGAGGCTGTAGTAACCTTTCACTGACACACTAACAATAACACTTAGTTGGGACAAAAGTTGTGCTTATCTGTGAATACCTCCCTTTTCCTCTGTTTGACTCCCAGTTTTCATGTTATTTTTTGGTAAGACACTTGATTCTTTCCCACCAGAGCAGCTCTGGCTGTGACCTTTGCCCCATGAGTGTGAGTCAAGAGACATTCTCTCCCCACCTTACATATTGCTTTTTTTTTCCTTTAAGTGAGGTCTAATTTGCAAAATATTATTCACCATAGAGACAAAAACTGCTCCTGTGCTACAACTGGGTTCTGAAGGGTAAACTCAAATCCACACAGGTATATAGAGTCCCTGACTTCAGAGAGCCCATGGAGGGCAGGGTTAGACCCCTTTAATTTATTTTGTGATGATTATTATGTGAATTAATTAGGCTATTAGTTTTGGACTATTTTTAATCTCCTGGGGAAATCCCTATTTACATTTGGGTTGTTTCTTTTTCCCCTGATGCAAATTGCTACCCCAAATAAATAGTTATGTTAAAAATCCTAGTTAAAAAACTGTTTCAAAATCCTTCACTGACCATGGCCTGTAGCCAGTGTGAGAGGTCATCCTGCCAGTCCCAACAGTTTGCAGCTGCATTTGTGGTAAATATGTAGGCAAAAGTGCATCTGACACAGTGCATTTCTGTTGTTCTGCAATCTTACCAACTGATAGGGGCAAAAAATATGGATTGTTTTTGTCTATATAAGAATAAAGGTAAGAATGAATGAAAAATCAACTCTCCATTGAGGACACCAAGTTTTACCCTGGGAAAAAACTTAAGTTTCGTGGTGAGAGGCCTAATCCTTCTTCACTGGTACAATTCCATTGATTTAAAAGTCATTAAATCTTCTCATATTTGTACGATCTCAGGATTTGGTTATGAGTTCTGAGTTCTGCCCCAGGCATGCCTGTATATTGCCCCAACACCTGCAGGCAGGGCAGGCAGGACAGCACAGACACAGTTCCACCCTGGGCTCCCCCAGCCTCACATTCTGCACATTTGCAGGACATTTAGATTGCATTTTTACACAGGAACAGAACAGGCAGCACTCTCAAAGTAGGACATGACAAAGTCAGCCTTGGGCTACTTCTTTGAGCTGCATGCACTGTCCTGAGAGCTGTGGTGGAAAGCCACCTGAGTCCCTCCTCTTGATCCCTCCTTCCCAGCCAGGCTGAGTTGAGGAAGGATGCTCGAAGTTCTGCCTGCCAGGAACATCTCCATGGAAAACTGCAAGTCTCCCAAAACTGTTGCCACCACATAAAGCCCTACCAGGCTTTGACTTAGTTGGATAAACCCACTGTGTCCAGCCTGAGCCACTGCTACCTTGTTCAGCCACAGTGGTGGCAGGTCCAAGGGGATCACCCGTTGCTCACAAGGAGACCAGGGCTTGGCTGTGGATGCATAGCAAGAGACCTCACAAACCTCAGCTACCTCATTTTTAATACTTGTTCGGTTTTTATTTTATCCTGTGTCCGTGCTAATGCTTTTATCTCTCTCTCATGACACAAACCACGCTTCTACACCAAAGGCAACACTACGAGCTGATTTTGAACTTTAACCTTCAGCAACTCTGCCTCTAATGCAAGGCAAAACTTTTAGATTTTTAAGTAAATAAACAGTTGATTCTGACAAAAAAATGACTATCCCCTGAGGGGACATTTTTGTGAAACTGCGCCAGGTACAAAAAAAAAATGTATATTTTTTGGCTTGGTCATGAAACTGTCAAAACACAACTCTAACATGTTTTGCTGCATATGTAATTTTTTTCCCACAGCTCTTTCTAAGCAATGCTTAATTCCGAATTATTTCTGCACCCAGCATTTGCAAGGGAACTGATAGATGCACAGGAAATTCAGGCTAAGTTTCTAGATGAATAAAATACAAGTTAGAAGAAAGAAACAGGAGAAAAAAACCAAGACAATGACAGAGAAACTTTGTTAATCTTTCCAATAAATTAATTTTCCGATAAATTATGCTTTTGGGTAAAATTCACCATCTTTGGTGAGATTTAAGCAGGGAGAAGGCTGTTTGCTGTTCCTGGGCACATGGGCTAAGTTTCATCTTCTATGTTGAGGTATCTTTGTTTCATTTTATTTTTAACTGCTCCTATTCTCACATACATATATATTTGTGTATATGCAAATATAAAAGTGTCTTGATCATAATTGTGATTATAAACTTCACTTTTACTAAAAACAGCTATGGCATTGATCTTTAAAATAATGATATATTTCCCTGAGTGTCTTCGCTGTTTCATCCCGGCAACTGAAACAGAGACAATCCTTTGTATGTTGAAATGTGTAATTATCATGTAGCCAAAAGGGAGGGTGTAATTTTCACATCTGATTACAAGGCAAGAGTGTAAGTGAAGCTGCCTCGGTAAACTTACACTTGTTTACAGAGAGCAATACCTTTGATATTAGAAACTCTAAACATGTGAAATGCTGGAAAAAATCAAGATTGTCACACACCAAAGCTAAACAACAACAACCAAAAACCCTAAGCAATTTTTTTGGCAGAGCTACAAGTGCAAAGTTAATTCTTCTGCACTTGGGCTTGAGTCCTCACTTGAGATGTTTGTTAAGAGACTTACAAATTGTTTTTGCACAGTATGCTCTACTTGTTGTGTTGAAGGTTAAGAAGCTAAAGCTCCAGTTAGAATTTAGAAAAAAAAAAAAAAAAAAAAAAGAGGGAACTTCAAATGTTTCTGCCGTTTATAACTCTATTTGGGCAGTTTCAGCTCCAAAAATGCTTTTCATATTTGACTTCATCTTCTCAGAATTTACTTCTAAATGTGACTGCATTTGCTTTCAAGTTGCACTTTTTTTTAACACATGAACTCCCTCCTTTTTATTTCTCTTTCTCTTTCTTTCTTTCTTTGCTGATTTATCTTCCGTGGAATGAGCTTCTACTCATGTGAAATTATTTTTGACCACATAGGAAAAGATGATATCAAGGAAAGGAAGAACTGTTAGAGCAAATATCACTTATCAAAGAGATTTAAGATAAGTAGAAAGATCACACTACAGGTAGAGGGAAAAAACTACTGAAAAACTGAGAAACAAACCTAAAAACAAAACTAAATTTAATTTAAAATTAGATAAAAGGATAATTGTTAAGGAGTTGTTGTTGTATATTTAGAAATCATTAAAAACTGTCTGACGCAAGCATTGGATGTCAAAGTATGATAATCGCAGACTTTTTCTAACCAAGAAAAAGGAAGGGAATGAGAAAGGAAAACAGATTATTTTTAGTATGTGGAAAAGTCAGCTTTTTGTTGGAGTATGAAAAAAGATCATATAATTATCATGCACAATAACTATCAACAAGACTATGATAAGACCCTATTTTCTAAGTATGCCTTTTTTTCTGCCCTGAAATTAAGTTCCTGATCCCATATTGTTATTCAGAACACCATACCCATGGGAAAAAATACCTACCACAACAACCAAAGCATTTGAAAACTAAAATATAACCCAGTAATAGCAGTAATTCGACTTGGGGATGCATGTAGTTACTTTAAAAGTGGTTTTGTCTTGTAAGGAAAGACATGAATACAAGGGCTACCGAAAGCAATTTAATACCAGGTGGGGGTTGACATTAATCTTTTATGACAATAATATTGTGGTGTTACAGGAGGGCAAAAACGAATACCTTCTTGCACACAGAACCACTTCCCTAAGAGTCTGTGCCTGTCTTAAAAATACACGTATAGAATTGATGTATAGCCCCAAATTCATAATGAATTTGATTATTAAATAGTCTCCACTCGTGCAAATAATCGGACCTGTCCTCCTTCTGCTTCCCTTAGGTGTGATCCAGGCTTGCTCTGTGACTGGTACAGGGATGCTATTCCTCCTGGAATGGCCCAAGTTTGGTGAACCCAGAGTGAACAGACCTGGTTCCGCACATTACAGAGCCAAATTCTACCTTTAGTTGAGAGCAATGCCCTGAAAGCCAATGGGGCTGCACAGGGGTAGATGATGTGCCTGAGGTAGACTTAGTTTCTGGGCAGCATTAGTGTGCTTAAAACAACAAATTAATGTCTGTGGAACAACTAATCAATGTTTGGTGCACTCCACATTTTTCACGGAGTTGTTAGAGTACATTTGCTTATATTTTGCACTATTTTAATTTAGCCATATTGATCAAACTGAACACTCAATAAGACCCTAGGCACCTTAGCCTTATTAAAATTAGTCAACTTGAAGTAAGTGAGCTGAGGAAGTAATGGAAACTATTCAGAGATTTAAATACAGTGCAGCCCACTTAAATAAATACCTGATAATGAAATAAATCTGTATATGCACACATTTCCTCAGAAACAAATTATTAAGGGGCCCCTTTAGAAGAATATAACTCTAACATATCCCTTAGTTTACAAGAGAAATATTTCTGTTTGCTGGGTTAAACTGGGGAATCCATGCTGAACTTTTCCATTAATGCAGTTATCATTCTTTAGAGGTTTAGAGTGTCAAGAAAATTTATAAAAATGTTCCTAATTAACCTGTAAGTAAACACTGTTGTGAGGTTTTGGTAGCTCTCCCGTTTGAGTTTATCCCAGTAAAAGCAGAAATCATCTAGGTCATCACCCAGACAAGTACAGAAGAAAAATAAAAGGCATTTAATATGCAGTGGAAAAAAATAAAAGTCATAGAGCATAGTTTTTATAAATAATATATCTTTGTCTTCAGAAAGTTGTGTCTTTTTTTTTTTTTAAGCAGAGTTGAGAGGTGTGATTAGAGCACAAACTCCAAGGCTTGATTTGAGTGGGGATCCACAATATAGCTCCTTTTGGCACATCTCTGGAGCTCAAAATATTGTTTTTGAAAACATCGCTGTTTTTCAACAAAAAATAGGAGATCAGACAACATCTTTAGCTGATTAATCCTCTCTCCTCTCCAAGAGGGTGACCTATGATAGAGTATTATTTTAGTTCAGAGAAAAAAAAATTGCACCATGCAGCAAAGTCTTCCTGCAATACTACAAATGAATTAAGCTAGAAACTGGGTAGAGGATCTGTGGAGGTTTCCTGGCCTCTCTGCATCAGAGGCTGTCTTCAGAGAGCTTTGTGCACTCATTTTTTTCCCCTAGTCCAATAAAAGATATTAGCCCTTTTCCCTAAGCAAAATCCTTCTCATGAATCAGGCCCTATGCTTGCAACTAGTGTGATATTGCTGGTCAGGTTTCACCCCAGTAAAATTCTAATCTATACTTTGTCTTGTAGAATTAAGAAGAAAATGCATATCAGCAGAATCTCCTCTCTACTTTATTTCATTTATAAATTACGAGAATGATGCTATTATATATTATTAATTTCTGCTGTTCTCCAACTCGGCTGCAGCAGTGAGCTGCGGATGTTGGAACGGTGTAATTATGTTCTAGTAGGGCAGCCATCCGTTTCCTTTCAAAAATTTACAGGATTCTTAATCATGCTGCTCATTTGGGTGCGCAGTAGCGAGGATGGCGAAACACAAACAGGGCACGTTCGTTTACACAGGAACACCTGCTTAGCATGATAGCAGATGTCAGTCAGTAAGCAGAACACAAAAGAAAAATATCAACAACAGCAAACTAGAAGCATTTTTAACTCGGTACGGGGATATCTTGTCTGGGCGAAGCCAAAGGAAGAGGATGCGCCTTTGCGGATCGAAGCAGAGGTGCAGTAATGATTTGGAAAGTCTCCGCTGGTGTTCCCCAGGGACCAGGTCAACAAATCCAGATAAACTGCTCACTGGACGATGGGATATTTAGCAATTTCTCCTTCGGAAGGGTCATTTTTGCAAGCGTCTCTCAAGGATCACCATAAATACATGGAATATTGGATAACCACAGAAAAGTAGTTGAGAGAGGTAAAATACACAGAACTACTACTCCGTGCATAAGTTTTTTGCCAGCGTTCCCATTGCAGCCACTTATTCTCAAGGCTTTAACCTTAAATGTTTCATTCCAGGCTCCCTCTTGGCTTCCCTATCTCAAATTGAGAGCGTTTCTGGGTTTTACATATTTTATGAAATAAAAAAGATGTCAGCAGAGGAGGGAAAGTTCAGAGATTTCTGGCTCTCCTGCACAGCACTCTGGCTTGGGAGCAGCTGCACCTCTCCCATGAAGGCATTGGGAGTGCGGTGCACGAGTCGAGCTCTTGCAGGCCGGTAGTAATAATCCCCCTCATCACCATACACAGTAACTACTCTTCCACAGGATTGTTAGTATTCAGAGCAAGTCAACTTGCGTGGGTCCATGCATTAAGGGCTCCCTAAGTATGCATTGACTTGATACCCAGTAATGGCTTCTAAGGAGCCGTTATGTAGTACCGTGTCAATGATCCATGCATTGAGGACTCCCTAAGTACGCATTGACACGATAGACCGGAACGGCTCTGAAGAAGCCGTTACGGTCTATCATGCCAATGATCTGCGGATATTGGCAGTGCCTCCTGTACTTCTACAGAGACTGTAAAAGTCTCTGAAGAAGCTGTTATGATCTCAGTGGAAGAACCATCAATCAGGTTGATGGCTGGGTTTCATTTTGCCATTTTTCCACCTTGCCGTTGGGAAGCTTTGTTTTACTTTTAGAATCAGATTCGAAGAATAGACAAAATATAAAGGCTACTCATGAACTGAGCAGAAGTAACCAGGATCATAATATGACCTACGGTTTTGTTAGTCCTAGGTTTTTAGTTCCAAGTGACTCCAGCTGGGAGGCCTTGGTCAATTCCTTTCAACTCTTCTTACCTACATTTAGTCTCCTTTAGAAAGCACGGAAAGGGATGACACCTTTTGGGTGGAGATTGCTGTGGGGCTTGGAAAATGTTAATTTAGAGTAGTTACAACTAAGGCTTGTCTCAGCATCTCATCATTGGTGGAGGATGCCTAGATGAAAAAGGTGTGTACATAGAACCACAGAGTGACTTGGGTTGGAATGGATCATACAGTCCATCTCATTCAAACTCCCCTGCCATGGGCAGGGACACTTTCCACTATAACAGGTGGCTCCAAGCCCTGTCAAACATCACACCTTTCACACCTGAGCATGCAAGCAATGCTACACTAAAAGAAAGTCTTACCTCTAAAGTTCTGTATGCTTTTATCCAGTGAGTTGATATAGTTTCTCTCAACTCCGCTTATACGTATTGACATCATTGCTTGGCAGAACCTCATCTGTATTTTCTACAATGCCAAAAATTTCTAAGAACACACTGTCAATCTCTTTTTCCATGTCTTCTTTAATATATGAATATTGATAAAAAATACTTTGAAAGTACATCATTGCGCAATAAAGTTTTAATTCATGCTAAGCCTGTGACCACAAAACACTGCTTAACTAGCTGGTATTATTTGTGTCTACTTTTCCATACTCTTTAAGGGAAAACTTGATGTGTTATTTTTTCATCTTCCCTTCATACTTATGTTGAGGTGAGATGGAGATATAATAGAATACAGGCATATATAGGATATTTTACCTATTCTATGCACTGGTTAGAACTAGATGATCTTTGTGGTCCCTTACAACTCCAACCTTTCTATGATCCTATGATGATATTAAGCCCATTTATGGTGGCCTCACATAATCCAATTTACACTGTTAAATGTTAGGAGACTACTGGAGAAATGCTGTATCCATATCTTATGGAAAGTAGAGATCCTGAAGCAAGAAAAAGCAGAGTTACTAGGCAGGTTGGGGTACTATACAGAGATCTCATCTGCAGCCAGGTTGGCCTGAAAAGTGTGAACTCAAAAAGAAAAGAAACTGTGCTAAAGTAGGTGAAGGAACATTACAGAAGACCAAATATGATCATGATAAAGGAGGAATTGATAAGGAAGGAAAGTCACAGCGGGCAGTGGCCACTGACCTTAGGTACCTGTTGCTTCAAACTCAAAAACTCAAATATTTTAAAGTGTATTTTCAGATGTGTTGAACTTCTAGAATTGTCCAAATTCAGGTGCCCCAAATCAGTGATTGCTTTGGCAATGTCAATAATCAATTTTTTGCTGCAGAGTAGTCTGTAGCTGTCACGTCCACAGCCACAAAGCACCACCAGCAAGCAGAGATGAGATCACATGATATATACTGGAAGCTGAAGACATGTATGGATTTTACTGACGCAGTCCTTCAATCAAATGCATTTCAGGTAGAGGAGTGTGCAATGTATTCTGGAAAACCACAACTGATCCTAAGTTAACCTACTCTCCAAAGTTAAAACTTAAGTCTTTGAGAATGCATCTTTGGGATTTAGAGCATCTTTGGGATTTCTCAGGCATAAACCACTGCCGCTACCCAAATTCCATTCAACATCTCCTTCCACGCTGCACGTTGCAAATTTGTGCGAAAAGTTGCTGGACAGCTGAAGACTGCTGTACCTTAGATAAAAACCCTAAGTTTTCCACTATAACAAATCATCCAGAGGTTTAAACTCCAAATGAGAAGGAAAGAGAAGATATTGTTTTACAATGATTAGGACCATATTTCATGTGCGGTCTTTAATGGATGCTTTCAGGTATCTCAGGTTGTGATGCTGCCTCTGCAACATGTGCTCAGCCCTCAGTGTAAAACCTCAAATATTTTTTTTCAACCTTTGGCATAGTAACAGGCATTCGCCTTCTTCCATGTGTATATTTATTAGTAAGATTTTTGCACAGTATAATTGAAGCCCGGCAGTTTTTACCAACCCGCGGCTTAAGAGGAAAACTAACACAATGTAATGTTTTGTGTCTTTTTTTTTTTGTCCATGCAAACCGGTCACTGAAAAGGTGCAAAGCGCTGCTAAAAGTACGTTTTTTGAAATTCAAAGCCTTTTAAGAAAGGTACACAATGCAAGAATACGCAGCTGCAATTTAAAAAAGGCTACTGTTCCTTTAATGCCCAGCTGGTCCTGAGATGTAATAAAATTGACATATTGATTCCTTTGAATTTACAAATGCCTGTTTCATAAACTCCATCTCCAAAGCCTAGGCATCTTTAGAGCACTGTCATTTTTTTCTCCAAATGGATCAATTATGTGCCCACGTAATCCTGTTACCTGTGAAATCCATGCATACTTCTCCCATTTGCTGCAGTTCCCAGGCGGACAAACTTGCATTATGTACGCATAAACAAACAGAGCATTTTCCTGATATTAGGGATTGTTTTCAAAGTGAAAAGCAATCTCCTGGGTCCTTTACTCAAAAAAAAAAAAAACAAACCCAACGTACACAGTGTGGTGTTCCTCCAAGTAACCTCGCTGCACTATATGTATAATTATTACACAACACAGCAAATCATTAAAAAAACATTGAGTCCTGCTATCTCAAATGCTTCAACTGCAAAAAGGCATCAAGACGAAGCAGCCAGCCCTCATTTTCCTGGTGAATCAAACTTTCTCATTTCATTCCTAGCTTACCTATAATTATTGCTGCATCTGTAAGGAAATCATGTTCATCAGAAATGCGTCTGTGTGGCTTAAATATTGGAAAAACAGTCAAAGCTTCAAACTTTGCTGTGGGAGTTTGGGGCTTTTTTTGGTTTATTTCTAGGATAATTCATCCTTTCATTGGGCTGAGCACCTTTCCATTATTTACACATGCACAGACACAGAGTCAAGCAGGCATTAACCTGCAAACCTACCACTTATGCATATAAATGCATCACACATACAACTGTTCTCATATCCTGTGGCATATTATTTGTATGAATATATACCATGCACATAAACACATTTATACACACACACACCATGCACAATCCTCAAATATAAGCAGAGAAAAAGAGAATAAATATGTTTTTCTCTGTATATGAATTGTTTATAAAGTACCGTGGATATACATAGATATGAATTCTCGTTTCATTCTTTCAGGCTGTGCTGTATCTGATTTTCTACACTCCACTGGGCAACCAGCAGTTCAGTTACACTACACTTGCCCTGTACAATTTGTCTCTAAAAGGTTCCCAAAATTATGAAACATCTTGTCTGCTGCATGACCTGCTCACCGCAGTGCCTCAGCCCGAGGTGCATCCACACATAGAGAGAGGATGGCACTGAAAAAATTTAATATATATATATATATATTTATGTTTGATGCTTGGAGCCCATACAAGTGGCCCAATACTCCCCTGCCATTGTGAAGGAGTGGGTTTTAAAGATAAATGGCTGCATGTTAACCAGATTTGACATGCTGCACAAAAGCAGCCACCTTTGGTCCCATGACACAGCCAAACAGAAAAAACAACAAGCAATCCTGGCAAAAGATGTCCGACGTGAATAAAAGCCCAACAATTTGTCACATAGTCGTTACAAAATGTTCCAGGCTTTGGGGCTTGCCATGGGACACCAGTGATAAGACGAACATAGAAAAACGAAGGCTGAGGGTGTTGGGGTGGCAGAAGAGTTAAAACTCGAGGAAGGCTCCAGTAGTTCCAAAGGGGAAACAAAGAGGATATTTTCCTTTGCCTCTTTCCAAAGATATACACACACAAAAAAACTCCGAAAAACCAACAATAAAAAAAAACCCAACCAAAAAACCCAAGCCATAATTCATTAAATCAAGAAGCTCTGTTGTTTTGAGAGGTGATTGAAATATGACATGCAAAGTAGAAATATTTATGTTTACTTTCTATTTTAGGAATCCATGCAGCTACTTTTCCTTCACCACTACAATGCCCATGGCTCAGTTTATCCACTACTAAGCACTGCTTTTTCAGGGCCAAATCCTGCTCATGTTTCTCATGGCATTTGGTCTTTCTGCATGGGAACAGCCCAAAAACCTCCAAAGATATAGCTGGGGTGGAGAAGCAGTGCATGGCAACAGAACAAGCACCTGAGCTCCTGCTTGCCTTAGAGTTCGTAGAAGACAGAAAAGAAAAAGCCCAAACTTAGGCACAGTTTGATGAGGCTGAATTCCCAAACCATCTTGATCCTACACTTTTCCATTAAAACCAACAGTGAGCATCAAACTTGACTTTGTTGATCTGTGTCCCCCCAAAGTCACCCAGGCACCCCCATCAACTGAAGTCAGGTTAGGATTTCCACCTATGCCAGTTTGCTGGTATTTTGATGTATTTTTAGAGCTCCTATACCAAAATAAGGAGCTCAAATGCACCAGTGCAGCTGCTTGCTAAGCTCCACATAACGGAGCTCACATTGTAAAATACCTTTCAGTCAATAATCATCATTGCTTCAGTGATTACCATTCCCTTCTTTATATTCAGTGGCAGAAAACTGGGGAGGGAGGGCAGTTAAAAGCAATATCGTCTTCTAAATTAGAATAACCAGTTGTATAATAAACTGAGAATCTGGTTATTAGGAACATACATTTGTAATTTCCTCAGACAAATTCCTTGGCATCTGCTCGCCCTCTGACGAAACAATGAGTGAAACTTGCTCTTCCTCAGTCCCAGAGAATGCAGAGTGCTTTAGAGACATTAAGCTCTGTAAAAAGCCCTGTGAATGAGTTTGGTGGTATTTGCCCATCTCATGGACAGGGCAAATGAGCACAGTGAGGTTAATCAACTTGCCAGATAGTGCACATGGCACCTGATGCTTCACTCACCTTCCCCAGCTGAGCCAGCACAGAGCCAGGGACAGGATAGCATCCCACCACAGGACCCACTCATGTTCTCTGCCCATCCAGGTTGCAGCCTCCTCACAGCATCCCAACAGTCCAGCACAGATCAGCACAGTGTGGCCTTACTCTTGTCCCTTTATGGGCCTAATACCTTCACAGGGGTTTTTGTGTGAGTAAATTAAATAGCATCAAAATTGCCTCCAAAGTGCACAAGGCTAATCAAAAGATAAAAAAACCCCAAAGCAAAACCAAAACTACCAACCAACCAAATGTCAGCCAGCAGAAAAGTTCATTATTATATGTCAAGGAAAAATTAATAGAAAGGGCTTCAACAGTTAAATTACTTGGGTAGATCAGACTTTCTGCAGGAAGACCAGTTTGCTTTAATTAAAGCATGTTCTGTTCAAAAGCCACCACACGCGTGTTTTACAGCAACCTGATACAACACCTGTATGTCCCTGCTCCAAAGCTCAAACTGCTTTCACATATTTCAGCCCAACATCAATGTTATTGAAAGTCTGAGTTATTTTTAAATGTACGGGGGATAACTAAGCCAAGGCTCTCCGTGGAGTCTCTGTGGAGCAGGGGGACGAGGACTCTTCAAATCATTGAAATGTCAGATCTAGCAATGTGTGCCTTGGATTTTTATTTTTTTTGACTGTCAAGAAGATTTTAAATCTTTAATATCTGTTTGTTGTCAGGTTTGCCTCCAGCTTTTTGTATCTGCAGGTCGTATTTTTTTGTTGTTGTTTGGAATTAGCATTTCTCATTTGCTAGCTGAAAGTTTAGAGAAAGCACCAAAATACCGATAAACAAAGTTCATCTCAGGGAAAATCTCTGTATGCATAACCTAGTTAACAATTCTTTCATGGTTGTGGGATGAAATTTGAAATGCATGTTGAAAAAGAGGGTTTCTACAGAAAGCATTGGTACTGCCGAGGCTTTTTTCGTGCGCTTTACTAATTTTAAACAAGGGATCATTAAGATTTCCATGTCGTATTAGCATCTCTTTTATTTCATGGTATCTCTGCTGCACTATTTCAACTCACTGCAGGTTGCTGTTACTTTTTTTTGATACCACATCATTTAAACACACACCATAGCTGAAGACATTCGGGATTACCGGGGACTTCAATCGACATTTTTGGCCTTTGTAAAGGATCTTAGCCAAACATTTCGTTTAGTTAAACTCTAGCTGATGCCACGACACATGGAATATCACTCCCCAAAAAGTGCAGAACTGATGCATTGTGCCATCTCTGGCAGCATTCGTTCAGCATTTGCTGTGACTGGGGAGGAAGAAAGATACGGAATGCACGGATTGATTTTCAAATTACCTCAATATTTTGAAAACATTTTCACCTGCATGCTGAGAATGCTAAGAATAGGCAGGAAGGCAATTGTGCATTTGCACAGCCTCCACTGCATTCATTTATAAATTACCTCATCACTGACTGAAATTAACACTGATTCTTACAGGCAATTTCTCAATTTCCAATGCTAATTACATTTTTTTTACTTTTAAATTCTGTACCACCTGTTTTGGGCAAGACATCTTAGGCAGCGCGACCGCATTTAATCACAATTTTAATTAACCGCCCTGTAGATGTGAAAAAGAAGCAATTATAATGTAGATGAATGATGATTTTTCTGCATTAAATTGTTTTGTTTCCCTGGTATGTTGATTGTAACACAGCACACAAATACAGTAACTGTACAATTTTTTTCTATTGTAATTTAGTAATTGTTTTTGGAAAACCAGTTTGGGAATGAGTGACTTCATCTGTTTACAAATTGATTGATACTGTTAACTCACTGATTGCTGCAGCATACATTTTGTATTGCACAGCCTAGCATAAAATATAATTAGGCATGCACAGACTTTGCAGCACCATTTTGGAATCTGAAAATCAACTGTAACCGAAGTGTGTTTTCCTTGAGCATCCTCGTATCAGCCGGGGCTGATGATACGATAATCAACAAACAATGGGCTTTTCCCATCCCGATGCTGGTAGAAACCCTTGGACTTAATCTGATAGTCTCACAGCGTAAGGGTTGGAGGGGATTTTTCAGAATATGCTTTGCCAGGCCTGGGAGCTGAGGGCTGGCAAGTCTGCAGCTTGCCCAACTCCCTCAGATCACCATCGAGAAGAAGCAGAGGAGTGATGGAAAGAAACAATGATGGCAAAAAGAGCCGCAGCTGACGAAACCTGGGGATCATTCCTGACACGCGTGTGCTGTGGCACCGGCTATCTCCAGCTACACGTTACAGGGGAAAAAGATCTTGATCTGACTCATGGCTGGCAGATACAGATCGTCCAAGTTATATATATATCCCCACGGAGAAGCGCGAGACCGTACCCATCGGAAGCAAAGCCTGCTTGCTTTCCCAGGGAGGAAGGTCACACCAGAGCGAGGAGGGAGCAGATGTGCGGCACTAGGAGCACTTGGGCTTTAGCAGACAGTGCCACCACCACCTTGCTCTACCAGCAGCCCAGGTTGGACTTGCTGGGGGTCTCCCACCTGGGGACTGTACAGGTGGGATGAGACGCGAAGACATGGGGAGGGGTGCACCCTAAGGGTTACCCCAACAGAGGCGAGCACCAGAAAAGAGGTGGAAGTTCTCCCTCCTCTCAATCTCCTATGCAATTCACAGAACAAGAAATCTCCACCAACTAGGACTTGCCAAGAGGTAAGACATCACAACAGCCTCTGTGAGACTCCATCACCGCCAGACCCATGGTAACATACACAGCCAACTGAAATCAGGACATGGAACTGAAGAGACAAGACAGACCTGGGGCTGGGTACTGCAGTATGACCCTTCATGGGGGCATGGTGGTCACTGTGGTTTGGAGGCAACTTGGGGGGCTCCTGGACTCATCCGCTGGCCTGCTTGCTTTATAAACATTTGTTAAGAGGGCAGGACATAAAGTCTACTGTTCGGTAGGTGATTTTTGTAAGAATCCAGCTATCCATACATAAAAGGGTCTATTATCTCACTCTGGAAGAGATTTACATGCGTAACTCCCATTAACTCTTATGGGACTTAGGCACGTAAATCTCTTGTGCATCTATAGAAGAATAGACCACATAAGGTCTTGTGATCTATACTGCTAGTAGGTTTAAGTCCCTTTCATTTATAAAGCTATACAAAAATTAACCATTAAAGCTTATTCTGTGCAAGCTGTCCCCCTACATATATCACCCAGCTCTCTGTTTGAAGTACTCGATGTAAACGCGGACTGAGAAAAGGTACCGGAGCGAGCGAGCCCATTCATTTCAGTTAGTAAAACTGTCATCCCTGAAGGGAAGCAGACTGAGGGCAGGTAGAAAAATTGTACAGGTTTTGCCCAGCAGATTCAATTTCAGATTTAGGCTCCAGACTGCACTGTTTGGAGAAGGAATACTTTCATTTTGCTGAACGCTCCCTGCTCCCCCTCCTTCCTACTCTCCCATCCCTACTCACAGCCCTCAAGTAAAGCACCGTGCCCTGGACCAAAGAACCCTGAGTGGCTGGAGTGATACAATCTTTACACAATCCAAATAAGATGCTGCATCTACTAAGGGAAAAATAAATAAATCTTTTATTCCATAAACTTGTTTAGGCTGAAATGTTCATTGGTAAGCCCGTAAAAGTAGGAACATCTGTGCTCCCGCTGGGATTTGATGTCTCACCACAAACCTTTCCATAAGCACTTTGTCTGTGATAGGAGACAAAGGGGGAAATACCTGATCCCCAGCCTCACTTGGGCAGCTCCTTCTATCTTCATGCCCTGACCTACTGAGCATTCCTCCCAGCAACGAGCTGCCTCCCAGGGCTACCTCCGCCATGGAAGCTGGCTAACTAATCTCTTAGCAAACACTTGCAGTAAACCTGAAGAGAGTTTAAAAAGGCGGCAAAGAAGGGGAGTAAAAAAAAACTTTCTCCAGAGAAAGCCTACGGCATCTCTGAAAGAAGAGAATCAAACCTAAATACAGCTCCATATGCTCAGGTTTTCTCTTGATGAACTGCTGAGATACAAAGTTGTGGCCACCTAATGAACATATAGATATATATATATTTTAATCTTAATCCAGTTTACTGCTTCCTTCCATTAATTTGCCATAATCCAGCTGTCTTTCGGCCTGCCAAAAATCCTCTCACTATGCTTACAGGTATTTGCAAGACAGTGTTTTTATCCCAGCAACACCACTGGGATGATATGGCACTGGAAAAGTCCATCCCATGCCCTGCCTGCACATGGGGTAACGTTTCCTTAGGAGCTTATAGGAAAATCCACTGTTGAAATAAATAACAACTCTCAACAAATGATCAAAGAAGAAATAAATCTGTTACCCTTCTAAGACTTTTTAAAACTGAAATCCCATTTTTTAACTGGATAACAGTTAAGAGGCTACCGGGCACCTATTTGTCTGGGAGCTACGTTTAAAATGTTTGCCACATGGATGTCGGGCAGGCAAACAAATCTGTGGTTCTTGGGAGCAAAAGCTTTTAAAATAAAGTTTGTGTGTAGTATATGAAAACATATTGTTTGGAATTTAAGTTCTAATATCTAGGAATAAACAGAGCATTAAATCAAGCAAAACTGTGACAAGGCCAATATGCACATGGATGATGCCAGCGAGGCATCTCCAGCCCTTTGTTCACAGCTTAACAAAACTGTGCCGTCACACCACTTTAGCTCAACAGTGCCTGTCGAATGGGCATCAGCAGATCAGCCAATGCCTGTCACACACACAGCTGAAAAACTGTTTGAAAGCAAGGCTTACTTTAGCACAAGTCTGGTAGGAAAAGTGAGAGGGATTTTTAATCATCTGGTAAAGACTACAGATATATATTTGGGAGAAAAAGGTATATATTGTCAGCTTTCTTCCTCAGGAGAGTAACAGTTTTGCTCTTTTTCACCTTTAAAGGGGGAATAGGTCTTGGTGATGTTGCCTGTTCCTTGGTATGCTGCTCCCTTGCATGCTGCATAACATTTGGAATTATTTTTAAAGAAGTCAAATTCTTTCAGAGTGGAGGGTGTCACAGTGAATGATCCCGATTTGTCCAATAATCTCTTTAAAATTAATTTTCACATTGTCCTACTTGGAGAACACCCTCCTCCCTGTGACAAAGGATAAATAAAATAGCATATTCAAAGAAATGTTTGTTTTGATTCTAATGCAATTATCTTTGCAGATGAACGTCTCTCTGGGTCGGTTTTTTTTTTTTTTAGCTGATCAAAATATGTTTTCATTGGTATTAACAACCTTCTCCGTCACTTCTCTTAACAGTCGTGGTGCATAAACACGACACTGCTCCGCAAAGAACCGCATCAAAATAAGCTTGTTAGCGGCAGCAACTTCAGCTCAGCACTTCTCTCTTTTCCACAACCCTTCCCCCCCCCCCCAGTTTATAGGGTTTTTTCACATACACCCCCTCCCCAACTGGCCTCCTCGTGGGACCGGCGCGGGCTCCCAACTCTCGATCCCTCCGTGGCGGCTCAGGAGGGGACTGGAGGGGATCGGAGGTGGCCGGGGGGGCCCCGGGGGAGCGGGGGGCGGCAGCCCCGGGTGCTGAGCCCTCTCCCCCTGCCTGCCCGCCGCTGCTGTCAGCTCGCTGCCTGCACTTTAGCTGTCTCTTTCCCAGTCCCTACCCTGTCAGTTTCTGGGCTGCCAATTTCAACTTGAAGCTTGACTGGGCTGATTTGATGCAAATACCTCCAGGGAAAACCCTGAAACTGATGAACAGTTATGTCAAGTCGATTTTGCACCATCGGGAAAAGGTAACCTCTGCGAGAAAAAAAAACAACAAGGTTAAAGAGACAAGGGCTTTTCACGTGTAATACCACTGCTGCACATCTCGTTCACTGTTTACCATCCCTCAGAAATTGTAACTGTCAGAATTAGTCCTAATTGCAGATGCGAAAGCTGCCATTATAATAAAAACAGAGGCAGTGCAGGCATTAAATGTAGCAGCCTAATTTGTGAGACTACTGAAAAGGTAGAGTAAATGAATATTTCATTACTTTAATTACCAGGGACTACTCTTTTCTTGCTGTCTTATGATAAGTGTTGCTGTAACTAGCAACAGCAAACATCCACTAAAACATAAAGTGCAATAATAGTACTGCTGTCAGGATCGCTGCTTTAAAATACGAGCGGGAGGGGGGAAGGGGGAAATATAATGGTTTATCTATTTCTTAGAGATCCGCAGGAGTAGGAGATGGAAACTCGTTTAACGTCAAAAAACAAAGAGGCGAGTAAACAGGTTTTAGTCAAAGAAAATAATGACCCGGAGGAGGGGAGG